>JAPTYQ010000019.1:9363651-9379871 GCA_029814465.1 Ostorhinchus cyanosoma
TTATAAATCCAATTTTGAATTGAATGCTGGCTTTTTGGAGCTGGAAGTGACTGTATTTGGACAAAAGAGGTGGCGCTGTGGGAGCCTAAAGGTCATCTTACAGACTTGGTAAAACTGTAAACCTCATCAAACCTTGGGTAACAAAGCAAACTAATCTCATTAGTGAAACTGTTGATGGACAGCTACAGTACAACGAAAAATGGATCAATCACAGCTGTCAATCAAAAGCCAACATGGCAGATGTCAAACCTTCTATCCAACCTGGGATCTGACAAATGGAGGAAAACTGAAAATGAACTTGATCACATACTGGAGTTTCTGAATAAAACACATGAGCTTAAAGGAGTCTTTTAAAACATGGCCTGTAGTGTTGACTGGTGTGGACTCACCGCTGCAGACAGTTTGTCCAGGTAGGGGATGAGCCTCTGCAGTTCTCGGTCCTCAGGTTCTCCAGACCAGCTCTTGATAGGTATAGTGTTCATCAGCTATGAGGAGAAGGAGGTGGTTTTCATATTTTTTACTGTGATCTGCTACTGAACCCATGATGATGATGTCAAACAGGGCGGAGCTTACATGGTAGGGGTATGTGTGTGGCGCGTTGTCAAGGACCACCGTCTTGGTGAGATCTCTGCCGAGGACGCTCAGGTCTTTGATGTAGTGGCCGAGGACGCAGGCGCAGTCTTCCTGGTACAGACGATGCCTACGATGAAGCAACCGTTTAGGAAAACATCCTGACAAGTATTTAGTGCAACACACACGAGCCGGAAAACCTCAGCACAAAGTGACATTTAACCACAGACACTAATGGAAAACTCATTACTTCTGTCTACATCCTCAGAACATGGACACGCCTGCTCTTTGACACTGATGAATCCACACACTAAAGGCCAGACACAAGTAAAGCACGAATAAATGTGTTTACACCACGGAAAAAAAGTGCTTTAACCACCAGATCAAACTGAATGAATTAATAAATAAACAGTATTCTCCATCTGTAACACCAGTGGTCTGTCCACAGATCCCACCATGACCGGATAAATGGAGCCTGGATGCAGCTTTACTGGATTCCTACAGACAGTATTCATTTATGTTATTATTTTAAATCCATTTATTTCTAGACTGTTTTAACCATGATCAGTGAGCAGCTGGGAGTACCTGTCCATGTCTTCTGTCTGTGCTGTTTTTAATCTGTCCCCTGTTCGTGTTCTGTGGTTTGAATGTTTTTTGGGTTTGAGATGCCCTCTCCAGTCTGCAGAACAAATCTACCGACAGTTTAATAGTCTGAATCCACACAATTCAGTATTTGTCAGCAGTTATTTTCTCTGAATTTCCTTTACACAGAATAAAGCACCATCCACACCAAAACTAGGGATAACTATGTATTTTTTACTCAGTATATGTTGGAGTTCAAGCGATGAATGATAGATGGATCCTTTTCATAGAAACTCTGACAACCACAAATGATTTCACCACAAACCTGCAGCGGTTGAGAGTAGTTTATGAAACAAGTGGAAACGTACCGGAACAGTTTTCTCTGCGGGTCCAGGATGTCCATTATCTTCTCGGCGTACGTCTTCTTTGCACACGTGTAAACAAACAGCTGAAACGGAACAGAAACAACAGCTGGAACAACTCTGTCCAAACGATACATTTATGATTTTTGAGGTGATAAAAAGCGATTACATCAAATAAAAAACAAAAAAAAGTAAAATAAAGAGGGAAACGTGAGCGTTGAAGATGTGTACAGAGGAGAGTCGATAGGTTTTAAAAACACGGATCATTCACAGATAAAACTGAAACCAAACTGTGATTAAACCGACTGCAACAATAAACGAAAAAACCCGATTCCATGAGATGAACACTGTGATTTTCATACCTCGTAGTTTTTTGCCACTGACTGCAGAAACTCCTTCACATACGGCCGTAGAACCATGTAAACCTACAGAACAGAAGCACCGACAGTCAGGATCAGGTTTATACAGAATCACTCTGTTCCTTCATGTTTCCCACTTTCTGATCTCTATCTTCTGACACTGCTTTCCTCTTTTTCTGATAATCTAAGTCTTCAGTGCAGCATGAAGCCAAATTATAGTGAAATCAATTTGACAGGAATCAAAGTTTTACATGTATGAATGTTTACTTTTTTAATCCAATTTTACCATTACAGATTTTTTTTGATAGTGACAATAATAATGCTGAAAAATCATGTCAAATAACACATTTGTTATTGAAAAATAACCCCATCGACAAGAAGGTGGTAAAACCCAACTCCACCAAAGACACAAGATTAGTACAAGATCATCTTGCAAATATTCAAAATGGAAAAATTGACTTAATCTATCAGAATCCAGATGGATAAATTTTTTGCATATTTGGGACAAATGGATCAAGTTTGTCTCCTCTAGCCGCCCAGAATTTGTATCACTCCTCTAAAAATGTCCTCTTTTTAAAATAATCTCCCTCTATTTTTTCTTTGTTTAATGTTTTTCTCTATAAACATATGTAATATTTAAAGAACCTAGAGGTATTGGAACGCCATGATTGTTTTTTTTATGTGAGAAATACAGAAACTGTTAGCACCCAGTTCATATGTTGTTTTTTAAAAAAATCTCTTTTACACTATTGTATACAAGAAATATGAAAAGGGCTCTAATAGATGGATAACATATGTAAGAATGGTAATGTTGAAGACATTTTGTCACCTTTTCCAACAAAAACAAAAGAAAAAGGACCCCATCTGTGTGTCAAAATCATAAACACATAAATATTATGTAATTAACCCACTGAACCACCTGTGTGTTCATTCATCTGCAGTTTTAGTGAACTTGTATAATATGTACATGGTGCAGATGACTAGAGTCCATCATCCTCCACCGTCAGGGTTTACAGTGTGTTCACCTTGTACTGATGGTCCTGAAAAGCCGTGTGGAAGCAGTACTGTGCATCCTCGATCACACTCAGAGAGCTGAACATCAGAGTCTCCTCCTGGGGGAACAGGAGTCATCAGCATTAGAATATTTTAGCATCAGACTCCTTTACTGTGTTTTTGTCCAGATCTACTCACCAGGTCGACCACGAGCGTGGCCTCTGGAGTGCTCCGGGTCTTTGGAGGAATGTCTCTGAGCCGAGGCTGCGAATGTTGAGATCGTGACGGTATGTTTTTGATGAACGTGAACCTGGAAAAGTAAAGGATGACATTTTCATGAAGAAACAATCCAACCTGACAGATGCTGGATCTCAGGGGATTGTGGAGTTGTCAACAAGATGCACGGTGGTAGATTTACATGTGCTTGTGTGATGGTTGTTTATTGACTAACAACTCAGCTACAACGCTAATCACCGTGTCTGTTGCCCACATTCATCACGTCCTGTGTAAATGACTTCGATACAAATGTTTTTAGGGTTGGTTGCTCATGTTCTTCGGTGTTTCTCTTATGATCCACTAGACACTTGAAGTTTAGAAGTGAAAGCACCAGGCTCTGGTTATTCAGAGAAACTTGAGGAGTTTTCTGCCATTAATAAAATTTTGGATCCACTTCATTTCATGTCCTTTCTTCAGGACATCAGTCATGATCAAAATGATAGAAGAGAACGATATTTAATGATGGGTTTGGTGGTTGATTTTACAGTCGCTGAATATTTTAATGACTTCTGTGTCTATATACAAAGGTCCTAATTTGCACTTTTTCTAAAATAGAGTACAGTGAGATCCGCTCTATTATTTTCAACATGTTTTAACCAAACACTCCATATAAATATATCAGTAATTTTAAATTGTATTAACTATTTTAAGACCTAAAATTCAGATTTGGGGATGTTAAACTCATAAATATGAAAATAAATCCTGGTGTCCACACACACAAAGTAATAGACAATTATTTTTTAAACTGGTAGTCATTACCATTGGCCAGTGGATACCATGCAGACTGCATGTTAACCATGTAAGCTTTGGCATTAGGATCATGTCACGTGAGCACATACACAAAGAATACTAAATGGGATAAAAGAGCTGCTGTTGAACAGTGACTGATTTATCTGCGACTGTGGAGGATAAACCAGAGAAAACTGTTCATATGACTTCTGAAGGTTCATATCTACTTTTCAATAACTGAACAGAAACCCTTTCAGAATTGCGGTTCGATAGTTTTGGATGCATCCAGAATGTTAAGTATTAACTAGGGGTCGACCGATTATCAGCTTTGACATTAATCATTTTGACCATTATTGTCCAGGGGCCAATACGATGCATCAAACTTAAAACGGGGTTATTTTGGCTCTGATGTAACCAGCTGTCTCAGTTCCAAACATTGTTCCGACCACAGCACCATCTGATTGGCTACACGGCACGTGCCAATCAGCAGTGGAAGCTCCGTGTGTGTGCGTGAGAACTGGGCAGACACGTGGAGAAGCCGCTCTGAGCCAGGTGTACAGGCTTATGTGAAGGTAAGGTCAGGCAGCAGATTTGCCAAAATTGTAATAAACATCCTCTACGACCCATGGCTCCAAATAATGTTACTGAAAGTCCCAATATATGAACGTACGGGAACGCTTAGAGACTAGTTTTACCATGTAACTTAACTTAGCTTCGACTAGCCCCACCTCTTCTGTCTGTATCACTATGAGACTGCTCTGTAATCATAACAATAGGGAAATATACCCCGATAGTTGTAAGGTGTGTGTGTGAGAGAGAGAGAGTAAAAGCCTGCAGTAATATCAGGTTGGTTATTGGAGGCTGATAAGCTTAGCCTGTCTCCTCCTCGGTCTCACTCTAACCAGACAGTCACTGGATTATAGCACTGATGAGCATGCACAGTGCTCATTAATGGACATTTATAAACATGCCAGTGTGAGCCAAGCCGGAAACTTACAACTACAGTCCACTAGCATGGTGTGATCAAGGCTGAGATAAGGGAGTGTGTGTGAAATTAGAAGCTGCAGAGGACGGAGTGAGAGAAAACAGATGGGAAATGTTGAACAACAACTCTCAGGATACTTTCCTTTTTTCCGTTTAGAGAGATCCCAAGTGAAAATGCTGTTTTTAGATGAAGTGTGTCTAAAGCTCTCTTTGATAGTGTTTTGTAAGAGGAGGACAGGAGCATGATGTGGTTTAAGACTAAGACATAATGTAAGGGCATCTAAGGCCTATATGGACTGATAGTGGATGGTGTTCAAAGATTAATAAGCTCTCCTGTTGAGACTATACTTTTTTTTTTTAGTATAATAAGTCAGTAATTAGCAACTGCATAGCCTAGTTTTGAATGACAGGGCCCCTGCTAAATTACATTTATGATTACTTAATTTACGAGTAAAAAGCACAGAGAGTTAATTATTAATTTTTAGTTGAATTTATGATATGCTACTGAACCTGGGAGTTCCTAGATGTGGTTTTGTTAAATGAAAAATAAACAATTAAACATTATTTAAACAAACTTAACTAAGTGTTGGTGTTTGCATGATTCTAATTTTTAACACCAAGATTTTCATTTTTACAACAAACAAATATCGGCTCCGAATATCGGTCATCAGCCTTCATGATTACTAATAATCGGTATCAGCCCTGAAAAAAACAGTGGTCGACCTCTAGTATTAACTGTCCTGGAACACACAGAACCAATGGAATCTGTCTAAGTATGCGTTGATGACTCTCCTGCCACTAAAATCCATAGAAAACCTCTTATTTTAGACAGAATAATACTCTGATAATAAATACTGCAAGAACCACTGAAATATTCAGAAATCGTGGCTCATCCCTGACTCGTACACATGACACAAATAGTGAAAGTGTTCTCAAACTTACGGACTGAAGACATCATCATCTTCATCTTCTCCTGCCATCAGGTTAGTGGATCCATATCCAAATACACCCTGTTCTGGACTCATCAGTACGCTGTTTCCATTTCCTGTACGCATGTCTGGACAGAAAACGCAACATTTAGGCATGACAACTTTAAAGAAAAGCACAATCATGATGTGATGGTCCCTGTGTTCTCACACCAGTTAAAGGAAAGAGAATATGACACAAAAATTATATTTAAAAAAAGAAAAGTCACTTCTTAACACTTTAAGAAGCAGAGAATGTTAAAACAAAAGCATCAGAGCAAACCACTAACATTTTTTGGTCCTGTATGAAAATTACAACTTTTTTAGACAGATGTTGGAATAAAAATAGAACAGATTTTGGGTTTTAAATTACACCAACCTACATTACCACTTCTGTTAGGAGATCTTCCTAATTATTTGTCAATAAATGACAAATGCCTTCTAAAAATCTTTGGTGCTGCAGAAAAAAAAAGTATAAATAAATAAATAAAAATCATGCATAAATAGCTTCAACTTGATCCACCAGTGCTGGAAGACTAGTGGAAAATTGTTGATGAAATTCACTAAATGGAGAGATTAACATTTATACTGAGGCTGCAAGCTGAACTTTACATAATAAGATGAGGCAAATGGATTAGTTTCCTTAAAAACAATTCATTTGTGGATTGTCTCATAGTCCTGTGAAATGTTATGTAAAACTACTGCTCTAAAACTGTAACTTGATTGCTATTTCATAACTAACCTAAATTATCTTTCCTACTAGATTGTGACTATTATCTATTGCTGATTGATGTTTGTTGCTCTGTGTGACAAAGTGATAAATAACTACTGAAAACTAAGTGTCAAAAACCAAAAAACCAAGAGCATCAGAGGCAGACATTCTGTTTTATATGTTTCTGCATCTCTTCTGTTAAAACCTATCACTCATTCAGTGTTTCAGTGTTTTCAGAAGTCCGTTTTCTACTGTGTCTGTTCAGTCTGAATCACGTAACAGACGAGTCATACTGGAACATAACAGGACACCGAGTCCTTCCCCAGTAAAATAAACACTACCCGTCACTAGACCACATTAATACACACTGAGCAGCTTGAGACGTTCACTCTACTCTGTCTATTTCATGACCACAAACCACCTCAAAGATGCCTGTGTATTTTATTCGGTGGCTGGTAAGGGAGTTTACTCTACCAGCCACTTTGGTCAAGAGAACAGAAAACAGAGGGAGTTGGTTGTAAAAAAAAAAAAAACTCAAGTGTACAGTGGATTTGACAAACAGTTGCCGTACTCACTCTCTTTGCTGGGTGTGAGGAAACGCACGATTGGCGAGTAGAGATTTCTGCCTGTTGATGAGTTTTGAGGAGTCAGTGTTTGAATCTCAGACAGAACTCGCTCAGGCCTCATGATGGACCTGATGGGAGTCTGGAAGGCCAGAGCTACATGACAAAAAACAACAGAGAACCATGTAAAGTCAGAAGAAGAAAAAAGCTAATTCACGTAAAGAATCCTTGAAAAAGTGAAACATTGCGCTTGTGTCTGTGCATTTATGATCGTCTGTACCTCTCTCCTGGTCATCGACAGCTATGGCTCTTTTCCGTGGCCGGACGCGGGGTAGCGGCCGCCTTCTAAAGGTGGGAACGTCATCGTCTGAATCGTGGGAGTCATTATGCACAGCACTATCAACCTGCACAATAAAGAAAAGAAGCTTCATAAAAACAGCTTTATTAACCTGTTAAATCCTGGATTATTTGTTTCTAGTCAAAATCATTTCAGTGGAACACAAAACAGAGGATTAGCAGATAGCAGAACCTTCATTCATTTAAAACCACATAAACACCAAGGTAAGACAAAATTCATAATCACCACTTCATAATAAATTTTTGCTCATTTGTTTCATTCAGTGAGTTTTAGCAGTTGAAAATAATACATGTACTGTTGATCTGCTTAGTGTTAGCCTAGCGCTACAAAGTTTGTCTGACTGGTCGTTAAATTATTCATTACACATATTGGTCTAAGACTGTTAACTTTGTTTAGACATTTTACAATTTAAGTGTTTATTGATTGAGTTTTTTGTTTACCAAAAATTTGCGGTGTTGAGCTTTTAGCTGACTTTAGCCTACTGGTTACATTGACATATAACAAGTATATATTGAGACAAGTGCTGCATAGTGTTACCACAGTAACACACCCGGAACAGTGGCTGCCCCTGGTACTATAACCGGCTAACGCTTCTGCAGAATGACAGGGTGTTTCAGTGTCTCTTCTTCATAGTATTTTCAACTAGTGGTGGGTGATATCTTGACTAATGGCATTCAGGTAATGGGAACAGTAATATGTCTTCACATTATTAGTCAGTGCATTTAAAGAAAAACTGATCATATGGATTACTATGTGGATATTAAACGGTCAATGAATGTACAGCCATAGTAACACATAAAGGGTAAAAGGACACTTCATGTCTGTACGGTTTAAATATTAGTAAAGACTGAGAAGAGCAAAGTTAATTTTTAAGAACACACTTCAACGTCTGCTCCTCCTCTGCTGTGCATTGCAGGAATATGAATCACTATCATTGCTGTAAATGTGTCACCATTGTGAAATGTACATTTGTTGTAATTTACCCACGATGACACCAGGGCCCAATGCTCATGTGAACAGAGCTACTTTAGATCGCATGTAAACCGTGCAGGCTTCATATATGTACAGAGGCTGCATTGCATGTGTCCTGCTGACCTACTTACTGGGACCCTCTTTCACATGTGACTGGGTATTTAATCCTCTGTTGGACCAGACAGCACGTCAACAATCCTGCCTTAAACTTACAACCTCCTGCTGGGATGAGGATCATAAACCCTGTAGAGAATTACTGACTGATGTCTATGGTAAAGACTTAAAACAATGGTAAACTACAAGATGACCATGAGTTGTCTAATTTACTTACTTACGACAGATTTCACTTGGTTTCTACAGGACTTAACCTAGATCTTATGGTTCCATGTAGTATGACCTATTTGACCAGAAACTATTAGATATCCATTTACTACTATTAGTAAGTAGCAGTGGATAATACAAAGTGTTTTCCCTCCCATTACAAGTCTTAGTCTAATTGTAGCCCTCACCTTTATCATATTAAGAAAAAATTAAATCAACCTGGAGTGTATTAAAAGTTACTAAAAATTACTTTCCCCAGATGTAATGGTTGTAGTTGGTCCACTGTGGATTTGACATTATCACATTATGCATGCAAAAATTGTTATAATAATGGACTGCAGAGGTTATTTAGTCAAAAACATTACATTTTCTTCCAAGACGACCCTCAAACTCACCACCCATGCACTTAAAATGCCTCCAAGCAGACATTATCCAAGCCTTCGGAAAACTTAAGGCAACATATTGAATTAATTTGGCTGAGTTTTTGCCATCTGAAAAATATAAATAATGAAGATTATTCCTGTTGAAATGAGGGACGCACCAATATATTGTCCAATGTTTGTTGATATCACCATACTATCTTTTCAACAACAGCAGTGTTGTGTTATATAGTAAAAAAAAACTTCACATATTTGTATATTTTAATCAGATAATGTGATGAAAGACGAATAGTAACCATATTTATGTTTTTAATGGTTTCTTTGTCAAGGGAGAATAAATAACAAAACCAAGTCAAAAAATAACATCAATATGAGGTAAGAATTTTGCAGATGGAGCATCTGTATTGGAGATCCTTGTTGATGAAAAAACTCAAAACACCACCTTTTGTGAGATTCAGCCCCAGTGATGAATTAATAATTTCATCTTCTAAAGACTATAGATATACAAGATAGATGAATTTCCCTGAAAGGAATAAATGAAATGCACTTTGACTTGACTTATTGTGTGTATTTCTACTTGACAACAGCTACTCTGTAAATTAAGTGGTTTAATTTTACTTGAGCCAAAAGATAAATGACTTGCTCTTTGCAAATGAAAAAAGTTAGAAGTCGTAAAATTATCATCCCCATAATTTGTGCACCATTAAAAACTACAACAAAGCAGATGAACTAAGGCTGGTCTGAATGAATGACAACAAACCACTGTGGAAACAAACCCAGCTTTGGAGTCTTTTTTCCTTTTCACATGACTTTAAAAACTTGACTGCTGTGTTTTATTGTGACAATAGAACAGAAACACAACTTCTGCTTTTCACGTTTGTCTGATGACTTCAATTAAGTTATTTAAAACAGAGTGAACTTAATGTTATAGTTAACTAGCATTAGATCATGTAAATACACTTTACATAAGACTTATTGAAGCTAAACTGAATAAAACTGTGCCGACAGATGGGGTTTATTACCTCCAGATGATACTCGATGGGTAAATTACTCCCAGGGGTGAGTTTAAAGCCCCGGGTCAACAAAGCCCGGCAGCGCCACCGTCTACTGTTTAGTTTCACTACCGCGTCCATCCCCCCTCCAGCGACTTTTTCAGAACTAATGCCGCCGTTTTACTCAAAGAAACCGGGCTTTATTTCCATGTATACCATCGTGTATCGTAACCACACGGTCGTTGTTCGAGGAGCTCGCGTTACGGTGTTTTTGTTTGGGTTTTTTTTTTACCTGGGATTGAAGCGGGCTTTCTGGCCCCGACGAGCGCGTTCGTCTCGGCCTCGCTTTGTTGGACCGCCGGTTGATCCGCGGTGTCTCCGGAAGGGTCTTCACGTTCTTTTGAGACCGAAGTCTCATTGTTCTCCTCTCCGTTGGGTCTTTAACTCTAAAACCATGTGAGTCCGGGTCGGTTCCAGGTGAGAATAGTGGGTAAATATGTGGCTTTGTGCCTCTTCTCCGGGGAACCTGGTTCAGTTCGGAGTCGTCCACAGCTGTAGCTCCGCCCTCCTCAGCCCGGGTCTTCTCGAATCGCTCGTGGTTTTAAATCTGCCGGGCTCCCATAGGTTCACCAGTGTGAACACGGTGACGGGGCGGGGCTTAACGAGAAAAGGCGTCAACGTGAGGCTGCGGTCACGTTGCACTTGGGTATGTAACAGACTGGGGGAGGAGTCGTGGAAATGTACAGCCCACGAGACGAAATAAAATAAAATAAAATAAAATAAAATAAAATAAAATAAAATATGCTGTCCCCCAAATGCTGTCCCCAAAATGTTACACACACACACACATATATATATATATATATACAATCAAATAAATAAAATAAAAATACAGCCCACGATACAGCTGTGGTAAGCACTGCACTAAGAGTCAGAGTATTTAAAAGTAAGTAAGACTATTAAAAATATAATTTTAAAATTATTCCATTGTCTGAGCTGTTGAGTCCTTGTGAGGGTTGCAAAGATGCCAGCACCTGTCATGCTATGAAATAAAATCAAATTAAGGAATGAAATAACATTTTAAAAAAGAAGAAAAAAAAAAAGATGAAGCAAAATACAACACAACACAAAAAATACAATAAAATGGAAACATATGAAATACAATAACTAAAATAAAACAATAAAATTTAATAAAATACAAAATGATCAAAAATGAAGTAAAATAAACATTGGTAGTTTTGGTAGTTCCAAGTGTGTTCTGGTACCAGACTGCCCTCTGTTGGTGAGAGTTTGGAATATCAATACTACAAAAAGGATAGGGCTTCAAAAAGTTTGCGGAAAAAAGACAGATGGAAAAAAGGGTTAAAGTTATGATCTTTATTTTTCAACATATACTCGATCTAGATCAATGCACTTCTGCAAGCATTACCCTTTAAGGGCCATGCCATTTAAAATTATTTTTCAGCTATGTTCTTTTTCCACAAACTTTTTGAATCCTTTGTGAGCCACAGGCAGTAATGGCTCAGGAAGTAGAGCAGGTCGTCTAATAACCAAAGAGTTGGTGGTTCAAATCCCACTCTGTCTAAGCCAGTTCGTTGTGTCCTTGGGCAAGATACTTCACTCTCCTTGCTTCACACTGGTGTATGAATGATCGGTGGTGATCTGAGCAGTTGTTTGATGCAAGTTGGCAGCCACGCTTCCATCAGCCTGCTCCAGGGCAACTGTGCATACAAATGTAGTTTACCACCACCAGAGGGAGAATGTACGAGCGAATGAATATCAATAATGTAAAGTGCTTTGGGGGACTTGAAAAGCGCTGTAGACATCTAATCCATTATTAGTTTATTATGTAAATTCTTTATATGTTGGGGTTTGAATCCACACTTTTCACTGCTTTTGTTCACCTTTACACTGGAATTTCAATGAATTATGAGAAAAGCAAAATGAAAAGTACAGAGTGAATGGAGCTAAAGACACATTCATCAGTACAACTTTATCCTATGTCTGGTTCTAATCATGTGAACATCAAAGTTTCTCACCTACTCATGATACAAAAAAACCCACATCCAAATCTCTGGTTACATTTAAGAAAGGTGATATTTTTATTAATTTCAGATTCAAAATAAAACTATTCACACAAACACATATTGAGTAAATAGGGAAGAATAGCTCTTCACCCTTCAAAAAAAAAAAAACAGAAAAATAAAACAGTTGCATTGCCCGCCGCCACTTCACTGTTACCGTGGTTACTGGGAAACATCCCATTCATCCGATTTAATCATCATAGGAAAAAAAAGGAGGAATAAGCACACATTAATAGAACAGACTGAAAACGACCTGCAGTACTTGAAGCAGTACTGGTTGTAGTACTAGTAGTAGTTGTTGAGCTGGAGGTTCCTTGTTGTTGTTGCTCGAATAAACTAAACAGCAGATGAACCACAAGAGAAAGTGAGCGAGCGCCACCAAATATTAAAATTAACCTTTAAGGTCACCTACCAGGGTGAAAACACAATACCTGCGGAGATTTTCTATATTGTTATCCAGTCAAAAATAATAATACAAATAGCTCCTTTTTAAATTTTTTTTTTGCACAATATAAAGTTCATTTCAGCCCGCGGTGGCCCCCTCATGCCCTCTTTGTGTACCACTAAACTGTAAGTTGAGCCCTAAATGCATCAAACTGGAGGTAGAGGTAGATTTTCCTGAGAAGTTGCAAGAGACAAGAGACAGAGCCTTGTTTCAGTTCTGAAGTTTCATGGAGACACGTGAAACCCCATCACATGCTTCCCTAAAATAATCACATTATTCTCATCATCATCATCATCATCATAGCGCTATATTAATAAATCTGCTCTACATGTAATCTCTGTGTGCTGGGGTTGCTACAGCATATCCAAAAAAAGCAAAGAAAGAGCAAAAAAAAAAACAAAACCCAATATATGATATAATCCATAGCCCTAAAAAGCCATATTTCAGAAATAATCTATTTAATGAATCTTCGTAATGCAGGTTAATTCATGAATCAATTCATAAAACAATTGTCACAGCAGAAGGCATTGTGTTATTTTCTCATCATCGTCGTCTTCGTCCACAGTCCCCGTTCGGAGTTAAAGTCAGTGGTCAAGTCCTGTAAAAGTCTTTTACCCACAATGCACCGTAATGTCCTTGTCGTAAACGTGGGAACAGCAGTCAGACACTTTTCCATGCAAGACGCTCTGCTTTTGGACCGACTTTCTGTCTATTTTATTTCTTTTTTTCTTTTTTTGTTTTTACCTACAGCTCCAGTGAGAATAAAAGCAGCAATATTTTAAGGTAAAACACTTAGAAGTTGTGACTTTTTTTTTTTTTTTAAACAGAGACAAGTAGGCCAATCATGAGGAGCTTTGTGCTGATTGGACGCTCCAACGTTTGAGACTTGGTGGTCGACTCTGAACGGCGTTACATTTACAACGTCTGAAAAAAAACCCAAAACTCAGAGACAAAACAAAATGTAGCCTCGCACGAAGAAAGCACTTTGAGTAGGGAGGTCACATTTCCGACTAATACAGAAACACATGAACGCACCAAACAAACTTTTATCATGTTTTTTTTTTTTTTTTTTAACTGAATTTACAAAAGTGATGACAAAACTTTAGGTCGTATATGTAGCTGGTGGCTTTCAGAAAGAAATACAACTCTAATAAACTGTTGAATCACAGCTACATTCTGTTAATTTTTGTGGCAATATCAAATTAACTGCTTCCTCTTTCATTACTGATTACATTGTACATCTTCAAAAGTCTTGAAGAGCAATTACGTCTAAAGCAGTGAGACATTTACACCCGAAAATCTGCAGCTTTTAACTAAAAACACCTAAACCAGGGGGTGTTCAACATACGGCCCGTGGACCAAAACTGGCCTGTGATGAATCTGTAATATGCCAACAATTACAGTGACGACATGAACAATCAAGGATGTCAAACTCATTTCAACCCAATTTGATCTCAAGTGGATTCAACAGGAAAAATACAAGTGAAATAACCTATAAATAATGCCAACTCCAAATTTTAGTCTTGGTTTGAGTGAAAAAAAAAAAGTAAAATCAAGTACTTTCACAAAAAAGTGTGAAAAACCTGAACAAAAATGAACTACCTGAAATGTCTTAAGAAAAATACGTGCAATTTTATCAATATTCTGTGTGATACTAAATGCTTTGTGTATTTGTAGATCCACTGTGTTCTGTAAGTTGTAATGTACATGTGGAAATGATAAATTGAAGCATATTATTATTAAAATGGCAGTGATTTTCCTTTGGACATTTCAGGTTTTTCAAGTGGTTTGCAGACTTAAACATTTCCATAATTTAATTTGACTATTTTCATTCTAAAACCAGGGTTCATACACATTTTTCAAGGTCAAATTTAAGCACTTTTCAAGGGTAATTTTCATATTTTTCCTGTACAGCACCTTATCGCTGGGGTAAAATTCAGATCTAAAGGGATTCATATACGATAAATATCTAAAATTATGTTTCATACTAGCAAAACGTTTTATGTCAAAAAAGGATAGCCACTTGGCGTTCTGCACACACTCGCACTGAGACAAAGATTAAGATAAAAATGTACCTGGAGTCGACCTGAACATTTTCGTTTTTGACATAAAGTTGTATTTTTCAAAATGTGTCACCTCTCTGTAAATAGCTTTGGTTTGCCATCTAACATGCCGAGTTAATATATATTAAAAAAATGAATGAATAAATCACATCAGAATTTAAATTTCAAGCACTTAAACTGAAATTCAAGCACTTTTCAGACCTTGAAAACACAAAATAGAAATTCAAGGATTTTCAAGGATTTCAAGCACCTGCACAAACCCTGTAAAACACAGAGAAAAGTCTGGAGTTGACATTATTTATAGGTTATTATGTTATTATTTCACTGCTCGGGCCTGAGATCATTCTATTCATGGAACAAAACTAAGTCTTAAAAGTGTCCAAATACATCGAAATTAAGTCTGTGACTCAGAATATGTTCATTCTGAGGCAGAGTTTTGATCATAAATGTGTCAAACTAAACCCAATACACCACTAACATGTACGATAACAAGCAACGTGGACATGAAATAAAGTGTTGTTGAACTAACATGAGTTTGACACCCCTGACCCAAATGCTGAACTTCTTTTTCCAGATTGTGTTATTACCGCTCCTTCCACCAGGGGGAGCTCTGGACACAAAGGTGGAGGCTTAGAACTGTAATCCTGCTTATGTTATGTCACAACAACAGCTGCTGAGCTAAAGGTGTGAGTCACATCTGAGTCTGATTGTCTGTGGTCACGATGGTCGTTTTCATAGTCACAGCATCACAACGAGACTTAAACTGGGCTGAGTTCGAGCGTTGGACGATTGTCACTACCACGCAATTAAAAAAAGAAGGAGAAGAAGGAGAAGAAGAAGAAGAAGAAGAAGAAGAAGAAGAAGAAGAAGAAGAAGAAGAAGAAGAAGGGAGAATAAAGACAGAGCTGCAGGACCTCTGTGGGTCAAATGCAAATATGTGAGCAGGTCGATAGATGTACAATAAACATGGATCTGCTGGAGGGGACAGGTGCTTGAGTGTCGCCTCTGGGGCCAAAAGGTCACGGGGTCAAATCTAAAAACACCCACGTAGATCCTTTTTGATCAGGACTGATTGAGTTTTGCCCTCCCCCACAGGACGTTGCACGTTTCTATTTGATTGTCAGCCATTTACAGCGGCAGTGACATCTGCTTCCTACAGTACTCACGCACAGAGAACAAAACGGACGCAGCGAGTGTTAAAAACCAGGGAAAAACGTCCTCTTGTAACCTACAGCGTCTCAGAGTGAATATACGTAGACTATATGAGAACGAATATACAGTAATTACTGACCACTACAGCTCACATTCAAGATTTAACCTTTGTATCCTGTTTTACTGCTCTGCACTGCTGATTAACATACATATCAATAGAAACTGGTGCTTTTTTTCAGCCATTTATTAACATTTTGACCATATCTACAACTATTAACCCAGAAATTTCCAAATTACTGCTCATTTATAGAGAAAAGTGAAGATTTTGTACATGAATTATGATCTTAATATTAAGTAC
>JAPTYQ010000019.1:9403858-9416740 GCA_029814465.1 Ostorhinchus cyanosoma
GGCTTTATTCACCCTCTCCCCCCCTCCTCTCTCTGTCTTTTTCTGTCCTAATCACACAAACAAATATTTCCCTAGTGGAGCGGCGGCAGCGCTGTCACATGGGAAACCAGGGGCCCCGGGTTCCAGATCCGACAGATGTGGAAACAGCCGCGTACGTACACATGTATTCCACTGAGGAAGAACGTACAAGTGTGGACGTAGAAGTAACAAAATGCCTTCTCTAATGCAGGAGAAGCCCACGGGAGGCCAGCTGTCAGCGTGAGCAACGACATGATATTATACGAGGCATTAAAGCTCGGATTTTCATGCGCTGATTGTTCATTCGCAGCGTTTTAAAGTGTGTGACTAAAGCCAGAGCAGCGAGAGCCGGTGTGTTGATTAGTTTTGCAGTTTCCCTGCCAACTGGAGGAGCCGGCGGTCTACGGTGAAGTGTGAACGGTGTTAACACGCTCACAGTATCCGTCTTACTAATGCGTATCCAGTTTCAGGCCTCATTCAGGACTCGCTGTTAACACGGACGTGGACTTCGTATCAATGAACACGTGACCAGGAATCTGAATTCACACAGCTGTTCCCTTCTGTTTCCGTCGGACGGCCATTCACAACGCTTAGTTCGACTCATTACAGGGTTCCGACATGTTTTTCAAGGTCAAATTCAAGTACTTTTATGGACCATTTTCACATTTTTCCAGCGCAGAACCTTATGGCTGAGGTCAAATACAGACAGTAAACTGAGGATTATGTTTTCGGCTGATGGGCTGAAAACTCAAAAGTCCATTTCTGCTTCACGTTGACCTGATGGTTTTAGAAATATTTAACCAATGAAAAGTGTTGAAAACAGCTTGTAAATACATCTCTAAACTCTATTCATTTACTTTACAGTTTCCTGAAAAGTAACCATTTTGCACATAAGAGGTTTCCATCCGACAGCGATGGTATGAAAGTTTTAATGTTTGATGCTGTACACGTATTTAAAGGTCAAAGGGTTAGGGTTCACACGGTGTTTACACGGGTTAAGGATTAATTGGTCAATATCACCCGAAAAAATAAAACGCTTTGGGAACGTCTTCTGCTGCTTTTTTACTGATGGTATCAACTCATCTTGGCTCGGTTTTGGGACCAGGTTCAGTAAACTGATGCGCCTGGTTGTCAAAGCTCAGTAAGTCGCACTCGTTTTTCATAGTTTGACTTCTGTCCAGTACATTTTTGGGTGTTGCAACTGTGTTGTATTTCGTGCTGCTTCTTGGCCAGGACTCCCTTGAATGAGAGCTTCTTAATCTCAATGGCATCTTTGTTCCTGGTTAAATAAATAAATCAAATAGCAACACAACTGTGGCTGCAGAACATTAACAGAGAATGAAGAAACTTAAGGCTCTGATTGAGAATTTCCAAAATGAGATGTTCTGTTAAGTTTCAGATGAGAATATATCCGTTTAGACTCAAATCTGTAGTCGAATTATCCAGATAAAACTGGCTCATCTGATGTTTTCGAAGATTTATCACTAGACCGACTCAGGGTTTCACATGGTCACATGACAACACCCGTATGCACCGATGCGTCAAGCGTTCTGGACCAACTAGTTTGTTAAGTTTAGTATTGTTTTATCTGACCTCGGAGAAGGTGTTCCTAGAAATAGTATCTGATAGGACTTGAGTTCAACCTGTGCCGTCATCGAAAAAGCAGCATTTAGTAGAAACGGCATTAACTCTGCAACTTAACATTTAAGTCAATAAGTAATAAAAATGTAAATGACTAAATCAATCCACACAAAAGACTCAAAGAAGTTAATAATAAATCAAGGAACTGAAAATCAAACTAAATGGAAGTAATGTAGGCCATTCTAGGCTTGAATTGTATTTTTGGAGCTATTGGAGCTGATTCTTACATTTTAAATGTCCTATAATGAATGAATGAATCAGTCTGTTTCTATTTCAAAGTCATACTGAGCTGTTTAAATGCTGATAAAACGACATACTATGGAAATCCCACTGTTTATGGAGTAGAATTCCCTCAGGACACACTTCCATAAATTCCTTCTCTTTTACTTTATTTTAATTGATTATTATTTATATTTTATTGATTATGTTTTAATTGTGTATGTTTTAACATGTCTCTTTTCCATTTGTGTAAAACACTGTGAATTGCCCTGTGTATGAATTCCGCTGCACAAATACATTTGTCTCGCCTAGAATGAATCAAAGGTTCAGATGAAATTCCACTGAAAATGAATGGGGGTCATTTGGACCCACCTACGGAAGCTTGGGAAAGTAAAACAAAAAACTACAGTTTCATTAAAAACTATAAAACAAACATTAAAAATTTAAATGGTAAGATCTCATCAGCATGTTTTCTTTTTTGAGGAATACGTGGAGTATGAACAAATAACTTTTCATTACAAAGATGCTGCAAGAAAACAACCACCCTGCTGTCACCAGGTCATTTTTGACCAACTTATGCATCTAGGGGTTAAAATATGACACACTATTAAGATCAAACCAGAGTTTTCCAACTTTTTTGGCCTCTGAAGCCTTAAAAAAGCAGGTGATACCAGCCTGTAAATGTGACCTTTGTAGCAGAATTCTTTTAGCCTGTAACACTGATAAAACACACATTCATCCATGTAATCTATAAACATTTCAAGCTGGAAACTCAACTTCTGAAACACAAGAAACCATCTGATCAGTGTTTGGGATCCAGTCCGAAACCGGTTCTGAACTGTTAGAATCATAGATATCACATGCCTCGAAGCTCATCAAACACATACGTCAACGCTCCAGGAAAACAGCAACGAGGAGGAAGAACAACTGAAAGTAAAGTGAGTGTAAATGTTTGTAAGATATTATCCCCAGTACATGTTTAATATCTGTCTAGTGTGCGTGGCATTAATTCCAGGAAAGCCATAAAAAGAATTGTTAGTTGCAGCCCTATATTAACTGCATTAACTTTAATAAACGGTTTATAGAAATTATTTCATACATTTTGCATGAAAGCTGTAGAAATGTTATCAGCAATTACATACATAGTGTGGGATGTTAAAGCTTTGCATTTTGAAGATTTTCTGTGTCCTTTTCCTTTGAAGACAAGTGTTATTTACAGCTGATATGAGCTCATTTGTTAGTTCTGAGAAATCAATGTGGTAACAAGTAACAATGGTTTCTATGGATGTATAGACAAGGAACTTTATCAATAAATACAGTCCATTTCACTTATTTATTTGACAAAAATGAATCTAAGGCTGCAAAAATTCCTACATTTTTACAGTAATCAACAAGTATTTTAATAACCGTTTAGCAGTTTGGGTCTAAAATCTCTGATTAAAGTTCCCTAAATGTAAATATTCTCTGTTTATGAATCAAAGTCCACATTTGTGGGTGTTATCGTGGTGATTTTTCTCCATTTTCTGGCATTTGATGAAGCCCTATACAAGTCACTTTAAGTTAACTAGTTGGTATGTGTCATGTATATGTATATGTGAAATATTTCACGCATTCTTTATAAAAAAAAGTTAGTAAGTAATTACACACACAGCACTAAATTATAAAGTTTTCAGTGAAGACGAGTGTTATTTACAGCTGATATGAACTCATTTGTTAGTTTTAACAGAGAAATTAACGTGGTAACAAATAACAATGGTTTCTATGGATGTATAGAAATGAATGTAAGGCTGCAATAATTCATACATTTTTACACTAATCACTATTTTTTAAATAACTGATCATCAGTTTGAGTCTAAAATCTCTAATTAAAGCTTCTTAAAAGTGAATATTTTCTGTTTATGGATCAAACCGTACATTTGTGGATGTTATCGTGGTGGTTTTTCTCCATTATTGGAGATTTTATGCAGCTCTAAATCAGTTTATTAGTTTGTTTATGTGAAATATTTCATGCATTCTGTATAGAATATTGGAAAATATTAAGTAAAAACACACATTGCACTGCATTATAAAGCATCATCATCCTTTTTCAGTGCAGATAAGTGTTATTCGCAGCTGATATGAGGTCGTTTGTTAGTTTTAACAGTGATATTAAAGTGGTATTTGTCCACACAGAAAACTGACCAGGAATCAATACAAAGAGAATCAATAACGCCACTGCGATCGGTCAAATCTTATTCATTTCCATCCCTCATCAGGATAATGATTGTGATTTATCCAGATGAGGAAAAGCGTCCACAGCTACAGATCGGTCTTATTGAATCAAGACGAAGCAGCAGCGTCGGTCCAGGGAGAAGCTGGTAATGGAACAGACGCGTTAATGGACGGTAATTACTGAAAACTGCCCGTGTTATTATTGGTGGTGACGTCATCAGAGCGTGACGCCTGTTCGCTTTTTCCCGTCCGACCAGCAGGACCACTACCAGCCCATAATGTCATTATGTGTCTGCAGTGTCTGTCCTCATTATGGGCTTTTGTCGGTATCTTTTCGTCTCTGCCCTGGTCCTTATCAGCCTCTCTTTGTTCACCCCTTTATTTCTCCTTCAGTGTGTTTTATATGACTTTGACATGCTCCGCAGCTCACATGGCGTCTATCAGGTCGGTATCAGGTGGGTGTGGTCGCTGCAGACTTCTATAGGTTTTCATGGTTGGCGTGCAGGGGTAGGGGCCCCTCCTGGATTAAAGCCCTGCTATTCAGATAAACGGCAAGAAACTAGATAAACTACTATAAACTGGGCCGACTGGTAAGGCTGGGAGCAGGTTCACGCCCCTTCCAGACAAAAAACAGGGAATGTAAAACTGCAGAGACACGTCGAAGGTGAAATGGATCAGTGGCAGAATAAAATGCAGGCCCTTATTCACATGTGAACAGTAGTTTTAACAGAAGAAAATGAATCTAAAGCTGCAACGATTTAACAACTTTTATATTAATCGTCGAATTTGTCGATAATTGGTCGTCATCGGGTGATTTATTTACTCTAAAATCACTGATTAAAGCTCCGTAAATGTGAATATTTTCTGCCTGTGGATCAAACTGCACATTTGCGAACGTCCTCGTGATTATTTTTCTCCATTTTCAGGCATTTTGTAAACAAAACAACTGAACCGCAGTGAAGTAATTGTTAGTTTTTTGTAAGTTTATTAGTTGGTTTATGCTAAATATTTCTTAAAATAACTGATCATCAGTGAAAATTATTGTTACTTGTATTAATATATAAATCACATTAATCTTAGTAGTGGGTTTATGCGAAATATTTCATGTATTCTATATAAAATATTGGAGAATTAATAAGTAATTACATACATGGCGATGGATTTTAAAGCATCATCATCCTTTTTCAGTGAAGAAGAGTGTTATTTACAGGTGATATGACATCATTTCATACTTTTAATAGAGAAATGAATTTGTTAACAAGTAACAGTGGTTTCTATGGACGTATAAACAAGCAACTTTATCAAAAAAGGCATTTTGTTTCACTTAGTTTTGACAAAAATGTATGTAAGGCTGCAACAATTCACAGATTTTTACGCTAATCTGCAAATATTTTGATAACTGATCATCAGTTTGAGTCTAAAATCTCTGAATTAATGCTTCCTAAATGTGAATATTTTGTGTTTATGGATCAAACTTCACGTTTGTGGACATCATGGTGGTGTTTCTTTCTCCATTTTCCATTTATAATCTCCATTTATGCAACCGTTTACAAGTCGCTTTAAGTTTACTAGTTGGTTTATGTGAAATATTTAATGCATTCTAAATAAAATCTTGTAAAATTAAAAATCTGTTACATACATAGCATTGGATTTTAAATTATCGTCGTTTTTTAGTGAAGGTGAGTGTTATTTCCAGCTGATATGAGCTCATTTGTTAGTTTTAACAGAGAAATTAATGTGGTAACAAATAACAATAGTTTCTATGGATGAATAAACAATCAACTTCATTAATAAACAGTTTGTTGCATTCATTTTTGACAAAAATGGCTACAATAGTACGCCAACTTTTTACATTAACCGCCGAATGACAGTGAAGATGAGTGTCATTTCCAGCTGATATGAGGTCACGTGTCCGCCGTAAACTGAGAATTGCTGTTAGTTCAGGTGACAAATGGTGGAAGTGAGTGGAACCAAATGCTGCCTCTTTAGCTGCTGAAGTGCTAAAACGTCCGACGTCAGCGCCACAGATGAACAAGTATATGGCGTTTGTCTGCTGCCGCTGGCGTTTGTCTGCTGCCGATGCCTTCCCACCTGTCTGAGGAAATGTAGGTCAGCGACAGCCTGTCTGCAGATCAATTATAAACAGGCCTTCAAACGGGGGAAATGGAGCACTTTTATAATAGGAATAATCAGTAACCAAAGGGCGGCCTGTTCTGTAGGTGATACTGTATGGACACGAGGAGGGGAGGGAGGGGAGGGAGGGGGTGAGTGTGGAGGGGGGAGGGGTTCACTTCGACGCTAATGCAAATGGCAGTTAGCAAGCCGGTAGCACACGAGTGTCACATAGCACATAATAGAGGCTTTGCAACTGAAAACCAAAACTGAGAGGAGAGCGGGGTATCGTCTCCATGCTCTCTTACAGCTGTCAATCACCCCGATCACCTTGAGGTGAAGCCCATGCACGCACAAACACACAAAGACGCACAACAACACTGGAGGTTAAAGGGAAAAAGGTCGTCACCGTGACCTTTAACGACAGAAACTGCAATTACTGCTCCTAGTTTTAAGGCGCTAGTAGTTTAGTTTTGCATCTATAGGTGTTTTTCGTCCTTAAACACAGGCTGGAAATCCCCCAAAAATCAGCTCATCGTAAAGGTTTTCCACTCCTGCATATTATTAACCTTCATCTGCACTTATTCGGTGCTTTATTTGAATGACAGAGGTCAGAGGAAAGTTACAGATAAATACAGAAGCCAATAGACCAGCGGTGTGTGTGTGTGTGTGTGTGTGTGTGTGTGTGTGTGTGTGTGTGTGTGAGCTTAAATTAAGAGGTTATAGAGGTTAAAAAAAAGAGCCCACATCATGATATAAACTCCCATGTGACTGAACACACTAGAGCTGGCAGCGCTACATTCACACTGCAGGGAAAATAAATATTTCATGTATTCTGTATTAAATACTGGAAAATGAATAGTTAATTACATATATAGCATTGGATTTTAAAGCATTATATTTTTTTCAGTGAAGGAGAGTGTTATTTAGAGCTGATATGAGCTCATTTATTAGTTTTAATAAGAGTTAAAGTGGTATCCAGTAATAATGGTGCATAGATCTTTCAATGCCAGGTCAGGTGACGCCCACTTTTCTAGTCTGTATTATTCTTATTATACTCTTATTTTATTCTTAGTCCTTGTGTTTCAATGTTTGATCAGAGATGTGAGTGAAAGTTTCATATGGTCTGAATGTTGAACTGATGGAAACACTGGTGTGTGTGAGGCAGAACTCTATCGAATTAACTGTGTTAGTTTGGGTCAAACCGTGTGAAGGCGAGGCCCGGGCGGTGATTGGTGGTTTGGTTTGAGAGGAGAAGTAACCTTTAAGAGGCTAAAATGTAAACACACACACAGAGCGGGGGAGGGGAGTCGGCAGCAGGAAGAGGGGATGTGAGGAGGGGTCTTCATACAGCGCCCGAACACATGATCGGCTGCATTCAAACAGCGCATTGTTTCACACTAAGCCCCTTTATGGACGCCATTAACGCACCAAAGCCTAAACAACAACCACCACGGCAAATATTACACCTCACTTTATCATTTCCACATGTGCATTACAACGTACACATCACAGTGGATCCAGAAATGCACAAAACATTTAATAACAGGTAGAATATTGATAGAAATTCCACTTAATTCAGGTTATTCAGCTTATTCACATTTTTTGTCGGAAATAGTTAAAAACTGGCTTGTAATTTTACTTTTTTTTCTCTTTTTTTTTTTTACACTAAAACGCAAAGAAAAAGTTTTTTTTTTTGATTGATCTGAAATAGTTGATTAAAGCTGATTGTAAAATAGGAAAATGTTTTTTATTTTCACGCATAAAAAGCTAATTGCTATTAACGTGGTGCATTTTATGGGTTGATTATCACCAGTGTACATGTGTGTCATCAATTAAATTGTTATAAATTGTTTACAGCTCATAAAAACATGTTTTGCTGTAAAGTATCACTAAAACATGATCATATAGGGCAGGGGTGGGCCACGGTGGTCCTCGAGGACCCCTGTCCTGCATGTTTTAGACAGTTCCCTCTTCCATCACACATGGTTCAATTAATGATCAGCTGTTGGTCCAGCTCTGCAGAAGCCTGAAGGATGGAACGGCTTCCAGGTGGGATGGAAGTATCTACCTAAAACATCCATGATACCCAATATTGATCACAGTTGTAGTTTAACATCATAACTAAAGTCTATAACTAAACCTATGTTTTATTTACTGCTATGTTCTTGTTTTTTCATTTTTTTAAGTATATTATTACTTTTTGCTTCCTTTAATTTTCATTTCTATATTACGTTGTGCAAAGAAGTCAATTAGTAGCGTGTACCTTTTCCAAATTCAGAAGAAATCAATAATAAAAAAAGGTATCAATTTCTTATTTTTTACTTTCTTACTTCTATCTTTTAAAATTCATTTAAGACCACAAATAGACAATTAAACCGGCTTTTGTGATGATATTTATATTTAACACAATTAACGTTTCTCATTCCACTCTGGGTTCGTTTCGTTGGCATTTTCAGCTAAATCACAAGCAAATGTTTGTGTTTTGCTAATTTATTGGATTTTATTCATGTTTATTTCGAAGAGACCGCGGTTCTGAACATCTGGAGAATCACAAATAATCATCTTTTATGTAGTTTTCATGTAGTTGAATGAGAACTCAGATTGTTTTCATTTTTTCTGCTTTGCTTTAATGACATTAAATGAAGAAAATAAGCACAAAATCAGGATGAGAGGTGTTTTTTTCTTCATGAGCTTGTTACATCTTTTACAATTAATTTTAGACCACAAATAGACAATTAGACCGTCTTTTCATGGCCCACCATGATGTTTTGTTTTACATTCAGTATTTTATTCCAAGACTTTCTTTTTTACTGTAACACTTGAGATTCTTTTGAATGAAAATTGCTTTATAAATGCAATTTATGATCTTCTTCTTATTATTATTATAATTATTATAAATGTCCATCTAGATTTTCACAGTATCACTATACACCAAAAAGGCTCTAAACATCCAGAAAAATCACAAATATGGCTGCAAATAATCATTTTTATGTAGTTTTCCTACAATTGAATACAAGCTTTTTGTTGATTATTTTCTCTGCTTTGATTCCACGACAGACTGAGCATTAAATGAAGAAAAGAAGCACAAAATTAGGGCTGGGAGATACTTTTTTCCATCATAATTCATCTAGTTTAATATTCTATAATTAATTTAAGACCATAAATCTCCATCTAGATCTTCACAATGTCCCTCTGGACCAAAAAAAAGTGTTTGAGGGTCAAAATGTCCAGAAAAATCACAAATACGGCTGCAAATAATCATCTTTTATGTAGTTTTCATATAACATTTTTTTGTATACATTTCTAATGAGAACAGCATGTTTTGTACATTTGCATAAAGTGAAAAAAGAAAAAGATGTTCATTTTGAGTCCCTGTGTCACGCAGCAGTAATTTAAGTATTTTTACCCCCGAATTTTATTTCTGTAAATTGTAACACGTGTCATGTGAAAGTACTTACTGAGACCTATTCATACATGTATTAAACATGGAGAACATGTTATTTAGTTTTCAACACAGAGCTTATTGAACATGAAATGTGTCCCCGTGTGACTGCTGGATCTGTCCGTGTAATGAATCTGTTTAAGTGAATGAAAGGACAAACATGTGACCGTCAGAATTTCTTGCTTTTGCTCACGATTTCACTACTTTAAAGACGAAATGTGATTAAAATCTGATCAAAATGAGACACACAAACAAAACAAAGACTAAAACGCACAAAAAAAAAACCAACCAAAAAACAACCCAAACACATGTACATCTGTGTTGTGGGATGTGAGAATGTAGATGAAAGCGTCCATACAAACCATGGGTCACACATAAGGTCAGGACTAAATTTAATCCTGGTTGTGAAGCTGCTCCATTAGCGTCCGATTCACCGCAGTAAAAACAGTGTTTCATCAGTGTACAGACGGAATTTCACTGGGTTTGAAGCTTTACATGCAAACACTAATGCCATTTCACGTCCATGAAGGCTGTCCTCTGACGATCGAAGCCATTATGTGATTTACCTTCATTACAGCGTCAACATGTTTTAACGCACAAACATAAAACCAACATCGGCGCTGTCGTGATAATTATATTTAACGCAATTTACGTTTCTCATTCCACTCTGGGTTCGTTTCGTTGGCATTTTCAGCGAAAACACTAACAAATGTGTTTGTGTTTCGCTAATTTATTGGATTTTATTCACGTTTATCTTGATGAAACCGAGGTTCTGAACATCTGGAAAATCAAAAAATTATCATCTTTTATGTAGTTTTCATGTAGTTGAATAAGAACTCAGATTGTGTTCATTTTCTCTGCTTCGATTTAATGACATTAAATGAAGAAAATAAGCATAAAATCAGGTTGTGCTTCAGTCAGTCAGTGCTTTTTTCTTCATGATTGACCTTGTTGCATCTTTTACAATTAATCAAACACCACAAATAGACAATGACACCGGCTTTTCATGGCCCACCATGAGGTTATTATTATTATTAATGTCCATCTAGATTCTCATAGTATAGCTCTGGTCCAAAAATCAACATTTGAGGCTCTAAACATCCAGAAAAATCCCAAATATGGCTGCAAATAATCATCTTTTATTTAGTTTTCATACAGTTGAACAAGACCTTAGTGTTTGTTATTTTCTTCACTTTGATTCCGTGACAAAATGAGCATTAAATGAAGAAAAGAAGCACAAAATTAGGGATGAGAGATGCTTTTTTTCATCATAATTCACCTAGTTACATCTTTTACAGTTAATTTAAGACCATAAATCTCCATCTAGATCCTAACAAGAGGCTCTAAACATCCAGAAAATCACAAATATGGCTGCAAATAATCATCTTTTATCTAGTTTTCAAATGGTTCAACAGAAGCTCAGATAATGCACATTCTCTCCACACTCATTTCATGTTTATTTTGATATTTATCAAGTGTGTGAGGCTCTAAAATCCAGAAAAATAACAAGATATGGCTGCAAATAGTTGCTTTATATGTAGATTTCATGTAGTTGAATAGAAGCTCTTATTCTTTTCTCTTATTTCATGACAAAATGAGCATTAAATGGTGAAAATAAACACAAAATCAGGGATGAGAAATCTTGTTTTTCATTACGATTCACTTTGTTACGTATATCATCATTAATTTTGAATTGTATTGTGTGTTTTGTAGTTTTAGTGGAGATGTTTGGCTTTAATATCTATTTACTGTAACTTCTGCTGCTGTTGTCTTGGCCAGGACACACTTGCAAAAGAGATTTTTTAATTTCAATGAGTCCTTTTTTTACTGGTTAAATTTAAAAAAGTTATTAAAAAAATAAAGATTCAAGACCACAAACCTCCATCTGGTGTCTTGAACTTTACCTCCGAACCAAAAACTGCCACTTAAACTGTAAAAAAGTTGACATCTGTTGTAATAATTACTGAAATCAAGAGTCATTTTTGGAAGTATCACCCAGCTCTGTGGTTAAATGTTCCGTTTTCTAATCAAAACAAGGAACAAAGTAATAGACATGAACTGGATAGGTATTGCGTAAGACAAATGATGTGTTAATCTGTAAGAGATGAGACACGGTGTTCTTGTTTGTCTAGGTCCGTGTTATTCAGGTTTGTGTGACATCTGGGAGGCGGAGTCACTGTCCTTGTCCCGCCCCTTGCCTTATGTGATAATTACATAACAATGATCCACAGTTTGTTTCTTTTTTAAATGATCTTCCTCAGATGATTAAATGTGCTGAATGTTATGCATTTTAACCTAAGTTTGGGCTTTTTTAATTAAATAATTGCCTTTATTCGAAACATCATGATGCTACAGTTTTCTCCAGATGCAATTTAAAAAAATTGTTTTTATCAAATGTCATTTGTGGTGAAAAGTTTTTTGTTTTGTTTTGGGTTTTTTTTGTATAAAGCTGTGAAACTTTTGTCCACATATGAGAACAGAAAACTAACAGCTGGGTCTTACGAGGTTAATAAGATTAACTGGAAAACAAATGACAAAAGTGCTGGTTTGCTGATGTTTTCAAGGTATATGATAAAGTGTCTTTTGTCATATATGTTGGTTTATGTACATTTATACACCAGGAACACCCAACACCAGGAAACCCAATCATTTTTTTTTTAATTTAGTACAGGATACAGGGGTAATATATAATATTAATGAATATATCTGTAAAACAACATGATATTTACGTTCGTCGCCATGTTTATGGAATGACTTCTCGTGTCATCTTGTGATAATAAATAAACAAATCACTGCATTTGTGATTTAATGGAAAAACCAACATTACGCACTTCTGTCATGTCAACATTTAGTAAATATCAGTAAAGTTTTGTGCAAATGTTCAATGGAAAAGTGACTAAGACTAAAACGCAAAAAATCCTGTACATCTGTGTAATTAGCACAAGAAAGAGAAAGAGTTCCAACATTGACGTAACTGTAAAAGTTATCAGAAAAGGAGGATGGAGGTCTGAAAATACACCTCACACTTCAGCCGTTTCCGTGCGTTGTGTCAGTCTGAATTATGGACTGGATGCTTCTGTGTGCGTCTTCACGTTCATCTGGAAAATAACTTAATCCAGTCAGTCGACAGAGCTGACAGCATGTGACAGAAACTGCACTGACACGTCTCCATACACTGTCATTTATAATGAATCTACCTTTGTCTTGTGGACGCTGTGGCCTGCCCTCGCCCCACC
>JAPTYQ010000019.1:9434445-9450908 GCA_029814465.1 Ostorhinchus cyanosoma
CAGATCTATTGTCTAAAAATCAGTTCTTATATCTCACTGAAAAGTTCCTCTTTAGGTGATTCTGTCTTATTTTAAGTCTGATGAGATATTTTAACTAGAAATGAGAAAAAAACACTTGGTGAGATTTGGATTTTTGCAGTGCTCCTTTTTTATGGGCTGGTTCAAGTGAGAAACCTCTAAAAACAGGTTTGTGTTTCCTCAGAGGGGAGAGCCACGTCATTACGTGACTATGCGTCTCCACTTTCTCATGGCACCTTCAAGTGCTACGACAACAATGGCCGCCGGCGTTGTTACAAGCACCGCTGCTGACTTGGGTCCAACACATTCATCCTGATACTTATGGAGGACGATTACGTTTAAGGAGAAAGATGACAGGGTTTTCTCATGATTCTTTGCACCACATCCAGCTCTCGACAAAACTGATGGAAAATCTTTATGCTTTTACTTTTTTTCTTCCTTAAAATGGTTCACAATACACAGTGGTTTCCAATAATTTTCCCTTGGGTTAATAAAGTATTCTGATTCCATTGATTCAACTCATATTTTACCTTTATTTAACCAGGAAGTCCCATTGAGAATAGAAATCTCTTATATAAGTGAGACCTGGCCAAAGTAGCAGCCACAGATTGTGCAAATGTTCATTAAAGCTCAAATAAATAACTGGAATGAATGTTATTATATCAGAAAAAGAGTAAAAAGTGACTTTTTCCGGCAAAATCCATCATTAACTGAACATAAAACAAGTGTCATTGATCCAGTTCCATGGGTTTTACAGGTGAATCAATGTTGTAGAAGATGACAGTGTTTCCATGGTAACGAAGGAGCCTCTGAACGTCCAAACGGGTCAAATCTGATGACCATGAAAAGATGACAAACTGTATTTTACAACAATTATTTACATGGATTAATAGAATTAATGGATCAGAAGTTAGTGAACATTTTAGATCAGTATTCAAGGGTTAAAACAATGTCAATCCTATTAAATTTACAGTTAACGCAGTTGCTTTTGTACACCCGATGTCAAAACACAAAGATTCTTTTCACCTAAAATAAAGTAAAAATGCTAAAAAAACAAACAAACAAACAAAAAATTCTATGATTGGTTTTACATTGATAGAATCTGCAGAAGCCACTAGACCACAAGAAATGTATTCAGAATATGACTATTTCAAACTCAACTGCACGTAAATCACAAGAAAAAGTGACTTTTTCAAGAAAATATATCATTTACTGAACATAAACCAAGTGTCTCCCTCCACTGTCAATTATTAAACTGCATGGGTTTTACTGGTGAATCAATGTCCATGTGAAATTGCATTTTACATCAATTATTTACATGTATTGATAGAGTTAATGGATTAACAGGTATTAAACATTTTAGATGAGCAGATGTTTTTCCATCAGTGAGAGCTGTTAGTTTTAGTCCCAACCTTATGTTTTTCGATTTGGAAATTCGTTTTAGTTCATCTTATGTCCTCTGTAGGTGATTTGAGCCTCAAAATCTTTCACTTCTCATTGTAAATTGTTAACGTTCATCCCTCAGCTTCACCTCTTTAAGTCTGCGTCTTTAAAGAATAAATTCCACGACTCTTCCAGGCCTGTAAACGCTGAAAAATTGGAAAGTCTGCAGTCGACAAGCGGGTCAAAACATGAATCTACTGCCTCTATTACACGTAACAAGAAAAAGCCACAAATTTAGGGTTTCAAAGGAGAAAAACAAAGACTCCGGGTGCAAATTATAAGCGAAATCACTGAGTTCAGGTTAGAATTATCAGGGTAGAGACTGTGGTCATGGCTGCAGGGAGGTGGTTTTACTTCATTATAATCACAGGCCACAGCTGCAGTTATTACTAATCACTGCAATCATCTCAAAACAGAATTAGTCAAGTGTAAATACTGTCCACGACGACAATCCTGCACTTTCAATACTGACGAGTGAGGGACCAACACCTGCCCCTCGGATGGAAGGATTTTCTTTAGAAGGGCTTTAGAGCAGGGGGGACAAATATACAGTCTAAGGGCCAAAACCCACCCGACAAAGGGTCCAGTCCAGCCCATTCTAGTTCAGGGGCCACAGACAGAGGAATTCAACAGGAAGTGGGTCATATCACTACAAAACTACCATAATAACCTCGAAATAATGGTTATAATAATAAAGGTTTCCTCTTTGTTTCAGTGGAAAAATGTACAATTCCATGAAAATATTTACATTTACAAACTATTCTTTTAGGAAAAAAATGGGAATAACGTGAACAAATATGAACAACCTGAAATGTCTTAAGAGAATAAATGCCTGTTACGCTGCAAAAATCACAATCTTAAAATAAGACAGAATCAGTGAGATATAAGAACTTATTTTTAGACAATAGATCTGGAAAATCAGATTTCAAGAAAACTTACTAAGATGATTTTCACTTGTTGCATTGGCAGATTTTTTTTTTTTTTTTTTTTTTGCTTAATTCAAACAAAAATATCTTGTATTATTTTTTTCAACTTTGTTTTTAAAAGGGCATTTTTTTTCCAGTGTAGAGGGGAATTTTTCCTCACTTTTTCTTGTGATTTATTAGCAGATAATTCATATTTCGAGGAGGCATAATTATGATGACACCAGCGCCTGTGAGAGTTATGTCTTCAATTCTACACCACATTAAAATGGAGAAACCTCCCAATGACAGGATGTAGGCTGGTCTTTAATTCGGTCTCCGTAGTGGTGGGAGGGGGGAGGAGGGAGGATTTGTGTAGGCGTGCACATAGGTTTAATGGAGACTGGATTGTGTAACAGTATCTTAACAGTCACCATACTGGCTGTCTTGATTATTCAACTGTCAGTTACAGTAAATTCACCGGCGCTTGATCCTCCGCTGACTGACATGTCACGATAAACATGGACTGTTTTCAACTCGGCACAGTACAAAAATCATTCACACCAGGCTTTACAGAGGGAGGAGCGCACTATTTACAGAGCCAGAACATATGTTTTAGCCGACTTATATTCCATATGCTCTGTAATTACAACAAATGGGTCTTAAATTACACAATCTATGTTTAGTCTCAAAAATGAAGCATATGTAAGTCGGGCTGTGATCGTGTGTTCATTTAAAGTACATGCCTTCAGAATAGTGAGAGTATTTATTTAACAAAAAAAAAACCAAAAAAAACTACAAATCTTTCATGACTGTGAATTATCTCCTACTGCTCCCACTTTAAACACGTTTAATGTTTGGATATTTTGCTGCAGGCCATTAATGCGGCTGCCATTACATTTCCAGTATACGCTGCCTTTGCATGAAATGGGGCTCTGTAGATTATGCATCTTTATTACAGTAAAACCAGTATCAGCTTTTACATAAAGGGAAATGCATGTTCGGCTGTTCCTGCTTTACATTTAACATGTAGACATCACTCCTATCTCTGAGACGCTGTTGTTGTTCCATATTAATACAAATACTGACACCAAATCATTTCCCTTTTACTCAAACAGGACACTGTCGATGCTCGGAGCCATGAATGTATTGTGATATATGTTTGTTTTTGTACTGTGACATATTGTGTAACGTTAACCCTTTTAAGATTACCATTATAACAAGTTGTTAAGAGTTCTTTATGCTGTTTTTGCAAGAAAATGTCTTTTTTTTAATCCATAACTATGATTTTAAATGTTCTTCCTCTAAATTTCTAAAATATTTTTCATGTTCTGACTGTAAATAATAATTTTCTACCACAGCTGACCATCTACTTTCTTCACATCCCACTGAGGAATAAATATACCCCATTAAATTTGAAGGAAATAGTGATGTTTTTATCTCAAATCAGCATCAACACTTCATCATACAGCTGTAGACATGATATGTCCAAATATTTTTGTCCATACAGTTTATATAAACATCAATATTTCCTTAAAGTTTAATGGGAGATTTTTGTTATTGTTCAATTTAATCTGACTTTATTAAAACTAGCTTTAAAATAAGTAAATCCAGAGTTTATTATCACAATTTAAAGGTACAATGTGTAATATGTAGAAGGATAATATTAATGTTCAGAACTGATGTTTATAAACTACATGAGCAAAAATATTGGGACACATCATGTCTACAGCTGCAAGATGGAAGATATAAACATCAATATTTCCTTAAAGTGAGCTGTGAAGAAAGTAAATGGTTAGTTATGGTAGAAATGTATTATTTACAGTCAGAATGTGAAAAATATTTTAGTAGTTTAGATTTAGAACATTTAAAATCATAGATTAAAAAAAAAAAATCAATGTTGAGAGAAATTAAGTTAAACCATGTCTGAGGCATTTTGGAAGCAAACATAACAATTTAAAATGCAATGATATTTATCCCCATATAAAACTATATTCTGACATGAGTTATCGTTTCGTATCCCAGACCCCTGTCAGAAAAGAAACACCTGAATTCAACATGTCCGCATACTTTTGTCCATATAGTGTAAACGCAGCTGTTGACTGACTGAAACTCTTTACATAAACAGTCTCATTCCTTTGAGGCCTTTTCCGTACTATCCAGCCCACGAGTATGTTTACAGTAAACACCAGAGTAGTAAAGCTGTGAAAATACCAACTAACCCCCGCCCACGGCCCACCCCTCCTTGCGCTCGCCTCCACCAGCTTGGCTTCGTTGGCCCACGGTCCCGTTCATGACAGGAAACTTCCATTTCACACCAGCTCTCAGAAAATGATGAATCTCTTCAACTGATTTGTTTAGACCAGAACCAGCCGTCCATCGGGGAGGGGAAGGGGAAGGGGAAGGGGAAGGCTCCGTTCAGACTGCAGGTAAATGTGGCCCAAATATGATGTTTTTGCAAATATGTGACCTGCATCCGATCTGATTAAGACAGTCTGAACAGCACTAATCCCACCAGGGCCACTTTCATATGTGGTCCTAAATCCAATACCTATCTGATATTTTCGAATGCGACCTCAGTCTGAACGGCCAGGTTGCATTTATCCGACCTTTACGTCATTGAAATGCGACAAATGTCACCTCCATATTTCCTTCCGTAAACACAGTGCGTGCCTGTGTGGCCATGTATTCCGTCAGGACCTCTTTTGCTCATGCAGGTCACTTCAGGGTCGCATTGAGCTCATACTCAAAACTGATAAAAGTTATATTTAATGTGTAATATGAACGAGCACTCACAAAAAAAAAATCAGATTTCACCAAAAAATCCAAATTGTGCATGACACTGGAAAAAATCTAAATCTGACTCATGTATAAATGAGGCAGGATATTGTTAAAATTCACTTGTTTTTCTTAAGAAATTTCAGTTTTTCAGGTTAGTCACATTTTTTTTTGTTTGGATAGTTTGTAAATGTAAATATTTTCATAGTTTAATGTTATTTTTGCACAAAAGGAAAGACAAAAATTTGGAGTTGTCCTTATTTAAAGGTTATTATGTTATTATTTTACTGGTCACTTGAGATCAAATTGGACTAAATGTGGCCCCTGACATTCCTGAAGTAAGTGAAGAAGAAAAAGTGGCCTTAAAAAAGGCAGAGAAACCCTCAGAACTCAGAATGAAAAAGTCTGAGCTCAGTGAGTCCAACACAGACTCAAACACTCAGAGGTGGAGCAGACACGACTGATCCTGATATCTGTATGACACTGGCAGATAGAGGGGGGGGGGCTTCGGGTCCCTACCTGTCTGAACTGCTCCTCGTAGGTCCACTCCCCGTGGTCCTGGCCGCCCAGGTGGCTGTGCGTGGCATGGGGGGGCAGGATGGCGACGCGGGGCTCCTGGTCGACGGAGGGGCGGGCCTTCAGCAGCTGCGAGTGGGGGTGGAGCTGGCGGTGGGGCAGCAGGAGGATGCCTTTCCCAGGAGCCACGGCGTCGTGGCCCGTCGGCAGACCCTCCTCCGCCAGGTCGTCGTCGAAGTCCTCCTCCATCTCACCTTCAAAGTCTTCCTCGTCCCATTTCTGTTTGCTGTGTGGGCGATAAACCGAGTGAGACCGACAGCGACATGACGGTTAGGATGCATCACCATAGAACAAGGACGTCCAAGTCAGTTTATCTGGGGTCATATTCAGACCTACAGGATCTGAAATGGGCTGGACCCGTAAAATAATAACATAATAACCTAGAAATAATGTTAACTCCAAACTTTTATCTATGATTTAGAGTGAAAAAAAGGAAAATTACATTATGTAAACATTTACACATAAACTATTATTTGAACATGACCAACCTGAACTTTCTTACAAAAAGTAAGTGGGATTTTAACACTAATACACCTGAGTTTATCATTTACACGTGTTCATTACAACTTACAGATCACAGTGGATCGACAAATACGCAAAACATTTATGAACAGGCAGAATATTGTTAAAATGTCACTTATTTTCTTAGGACATCTCAGGTTGAACATTTTTGTGTCATCTTACTTTGGAGTTGGAGGAAAACTTTGGAGTTGTCATTATTTGTAAATCCTGTTATTATTTTACTAGTCAGACCCACTTCAGGTCAGATTGGTCTGTATGTGACCCCTGAACTAAAATGATTTGAACATGTTGAACTTTTGTATTTCACATGTTCCTTCCAGGGCTGGACTGGACCCTCTGGTGGGCCGGTTTTGGCCAGCGGGCCTTATGTTTGACTCCTCTGTTCTAGAACATCTATGACAGGACGTGGTTGGACCAGGTGCGCTGGTATCAAACTTACATCTGCTCCTCTTCATCTGAGCCCATCATGTCCTTGTATTGCTCCTCCCCTTCCTCGTTGTCGTCGTCGTCTCCTTCGTCCTCTCCGCCGCTGCTGCGCTCTGACATGGGGCTGTCCGACACCCTCTGCAGCCCGGCCGCTGCCGCGCGCATGGCGGCCAGCGCTGCCATCTGGGCCTGCTCTCCCTCGGGGGCGGGGCTCCCCATGGGCTCGTCCCCTCCCCCTCCTCCACCTGAACGGGCCTGGATCTGTTGAGCAGCCGCCTGCTGCTGTAGCTGCTGCTCCATCAGCAGCTTGGCCCTCTGCTGCCTGTGCAGGTTCTCCATGACGGCCTGCAGCTTCATCTCCGGGGAAAGCTGCACAGTTCTGGGCTGCGTTCCTTCCCCTCCCTCCCCCACTGAAGGAGCACCAGTCGGGAGCCGGACGGGGGACACCTGGTCAGTTCTGATGCTTCTGCCCCGAGGGAAGGACTGACAAAACCGTAGCTGTCAGACAGCTGAGTTTGGTGGTTGTAGTTATGTGGAAATGTGGGTCCTTGAGGAGACGTGGAAGGAGCAGGAGGAGGAGGAAGTGAGGGTCTGGTTGAAGCTCTGAGACATGCAGTCAGAGGTCAGCTGCAGTTCCAACACAGAGGCCTCTCTCTTGTCTCAATGACTTTTCCTTCAGTCTTTGGAAACTGAAGCCGGCAGCAGAGCGGAGTAGAAGTGAAAGCCAAAGGAGGAGCGCGGGAGTTCCCTGAAAGACTGCAAAGACCTGCGGGAGAGAAAAAATACAACCGTCAAACTTCATTTTCATCGACCACTAGAGACTACAAGACCTGTCTACTATCTAGGCTGCAACGAAAGACTATTTTCAGAGTCAGTTAATCTAGTTTAAGTACACTGGCGCATTGACCTGTGGGGAACCACGGGTTCTAGATGTGGGAGTTTTTATGCTTTGGGGAGGTGACTTTAGGGAAAAGATGTTCGTCTATATTTATTGACATAAAAATTGTTTGGTAAATCATTTTTCAAAATGTAAACAACTTCCTCTTCAGCTTCCTCTGACTCCGCACTCAGTGTGGATCCAAATTAATATTCCTAGAACGATCGACTTCCACGACTCGCCTTGTAGAGCCTCCGGGCGGACCGTACCTCTGCACTGGGGTTTGAGTTTGAGGCCGGAGGACCTCCAGCGGAGGTTTTTCCACACACTTCCACTGTGTCGACACGCCCCGTCTTCCCCAGGGGCTCATGGGATGGAGCCGGTTTGATACATTTTAGAACACTGTTTTGGCTGCTTTGTTATTTGATATATTTTAGAATGTTTAACTCGTCACATCACGTCAGTGCTCTCCTTATTGTGGGCTGGGAGAAGCACTCGCACATGTGCGTCTGTTTTGTTTTCTTGGTTCAAATGCCGAAATATTTGCTCGCAAATGCGAGTGAAATGGGCGCACTGCAGAGCCCTGTTAATACCTTCAATTTTAGCATTTCACAAAGTCATCCCAAGGGCCGGACTGGACCCTTTGGTGGGAAGGATTTGGCCCCCGGGCCACATGTTTGACAGCCTTGTTTTAAACATTTTAGATCAGTAGATGCTTTAAGGGTTAAAAAGAAGGAATTTCACAATTTGGACCTTTTTTTTTTTCTTTAAAGGTGACATTGTCCTTAAACTAAAATGGACAGCTTTAACACACACTTCCCTAATCTCATACCTTTCAAAATGGAATAAAAGCAACTTCAACCCATTAAGACTCAATACTACTTGTATGACAGCTCTCTCTAATGAACCTTTCTTAAATGATTTATCACCATTTATTATAATATTGTCCTCTGTGTTTTGTATTCCTTCAGTAAAAATCGTTTATTTTCCTATACTTAATTCACTGATCATGTAAATATTCATTAAAAACTCAGATTAAAGTTGAGGGATATTATATCAGAAACAGAAAATTGAAGAAAAAGCAACTTCTTCAACAAATATATCATGAACTGAACATAAAAATAATTGTTTCCTTCCACTGTCATTGATCCAACTCCATGGGTTTTACTGGTGAATCAACGTTGTAGAAGATGACTGTGTTTCCACGGTAACTACAGAGCCTCTGAACGTCCAAATGGGTCATATCTGATGACCATGAAAAGATGAAGAACTGTATTTAACACCAATTATTTACATGTATTGATAGACTTAATGGAACAACAGATTAGATCAGTAGATGGTTTTGTTCAGAGGCAGATGTTTGGGTCTTTATGGGTTAAAATCCACACGTTTCTGTTCATGTCCCAAAGTTGTTTCTGCAACTGCATCATTTCTACTTCCCCATTTTCTCACCCTCCTCTTTGATGAAGATTAGCAGCGAGGTGACAAATACCCAGCGAAAAGCAGAGCGACATCATCATTTGATTCGCGGCTGAGGTTAGAGGTCAAAAAGGTTTGCGGGTTCCGGTAATGGAGCAAAAGCAGCTCCGACATTTGAAAAACGCGACAACAGACGAGAACAATTTCACATCAACACTTTAAAACTCATGCAAGGATAACGGAAACGGTATCTATTTTCCACCTTATAACCACATACTTATAATACACACGATGTTTTAGCATGTATTTATCTACATTTCTTTTAATCATCATATTGATATTTGTTTAGCACATATTGTACAAATTGCTCTTCTATTTGTGTTTAATGTGTATATTTATACATTTAGAGCTATATATGTGTGTCTGTCTGTGTATTTCTTTTTTTTTTTTTTTGCAGTATTTTTGTCCTGCTACTTATTATATTTGCATGGAGCACATGTAACACACAACAATTTCCGCTGGGATTAATAAATTATTCTGATTTGCATAGGAGCACATATGAAAAAATATGAGTTAACATCATTTTACATGCCACACCTGCAGAATTAACTCCCCAAACTTTGATTTTGCATTTTAAGTGTATTGGTTTTAACAACTTGCATTGAGTTGATTTGCATTAGTGTGATTTTTTTTTCTGTCATAACCTTGAAAATGCATTTGCTTCTTAAATGTTCTTTCATCAACCAGAGGAAGTGAAATCACAGACAGGATCTTTCACTTTCTTCACCTGGTTGGCTCACGTCTAAAACTGGTTCCACTCCGGCGTCAGGAAACACGACTCATGCACGTTGACCCTGGGAAGTTTTACTGCAACTTTTATTCACACTTCTCCTATGAATCATTTCCTAAAAGTGCTCAAGTATTCAAAGAAGTCACAGTTTCAAGTAAATACACCTGATACCTGCCACCAATGACAACAACCTAGACCATAGACTAAGTGTAACTGCTTTCACTTTGCTAAGAAACGGATGAAAATGTGAATAAGTCTGACTTTGCTTCAGGTATGCTGCAGTTCATATCAGCCGGACCCAGATAAGAGCCAGATGGCATGCTGGGAAATGAAGTGGAGCTGCAGGTGCTGGACTTGCTGGGGTCCCAGTCATGACGGGAGGAGTGGTGAGTGTTCGCTGCCACTCATTCATTTCCGCTGACTAATACAGTAACACACAGACTACTGTAACCACCACCTGCATCTCCTACTTCGATACAGTGGGGACTGAAATGATATGAGAACTACTGTGAGACTGGTCAGGTATTTGGAGTGGGCGTGGCTAATGCAGAAAAGCAGAGGATGCGTTCAACACTTGAGTTTCTTGTGAAATGTCTCGGCCAGAATAAACGCTCTGGTTTTTGCCGCCTCAAGAGAAGAAGAAGAAGAAGACAAAGACAAAGAAGAAGAAGACAAAGACGAAGAAGAAGAAGACACAGAAACTGGCTGTAACTTGGGAAAACAAGCCAGTTTGGGATGAGAACGGAGTAGTTTTATCTACATAAACATTAAACTACCCTGAAGATTCTTCAAAATGATTCTGAGGCCGAACACCTCAATCTCCGCCGGTTCCTGTTTATTCAGTCAAAATGTGCCTTAAATGTTTCCTTCTACTCACATCACAGCAGGAATGTCACACTCATAATGAGAACTCCTGACTCAATTAAAGAAAAAAAAAGAAAAAAGCAATTATGAACAGCTTAAAATTTCAGCAGAAAAATAAGTGAATTTTAAAAATATTCTGCCTCCGTTTATCATTTACACATGTGCATGAACTGACAGATCACAGGCAGTAACAGTAACAGGCAGATTATTGTTTGACACCCTGGACTGTTTTCGCACTTAGCATATTCACCCCACAGCCAGACTGGAACATTTAGTGAGTCGGTTTTGGCCCACGGGCCGTATGTTCGACACCCCTGTTTTACAGGATATCCAGGAGGGATTATTTGTTTTAGGGAGTGTTGTTTCAAGTCTGCGTGCAGCATGTTTGACGTGTTGGGATTACATAAAGGATCATACTAAGGTTTCACAAGTATCATTTCAACACCGACTGGAGGATAAACACGATCAGGTCCAAGTGGCGTCTCCAAACACTGGCAGGTAAAAAAAAAAAAAAAAGGCTCCTATTCCCTTTTCCATGTCTAGGGGAATACATCATCAGTCAGACAACACCCACAAAATTCCTGATAAACGTAGATCATCTTACAGAAGAAATATGGTTGATTGTAAACGGCAGCTGCCAGCAGTTCCTGAACGCATCATCACACGTCTGAGTCAAATGGAAAACAGGCGGATCTTTACACACTCCAACTATGTGAGGAATTATGTCCCAGGTGACACATTACAAGTGTTAATTCCTTCACAGCAGAAAACAATAATAAACTTGTCGCACTCGAAACAGAGACTCGCACAAACTCGTAAACATTTCTGCCCGTAAATATCAAGTTAATTAATGCACATCATAAGTAAATGACTTCGTCGAATCAATCCATTTGTGCAGCTTTGAATCAATTATAACGTGTACGAGTAACGTGGTGTGGTTAATGTTGGGCTGAGAGAAAACAACAACACAATAAAAGCTTTCAGTCTAGCATTTCTTTAATTACACACCCAATCCGGATGCATTTAACAAACAACAAGAAGCTCAGCAGTCTTCCTCCACCCCTCACAAAAAAGCACTTTAACCCTTAACATAGACACAAACATAGACAGTATTTGTCATTTCAGATTTACACCTAAAAATGAAACTGGGATGCAATTGGCTCAGAGGGCAGCAGCAATAAATAAAGCAGACACTATAAAAGCCCAGATAAAAATAAATATGCATATAAAAACTATGTGCCAAGTATAAAAAACTATGACTCAGTGGTAAAAAATATTATCTGTAAAGACCCAGAACTACTTCTGTGTTGACTTCCAACTGAATTTTCCACTAAATCTAACCTCTTAAGTGATTTCTCACCGTTTATTATACTATTATCCACTGCATTTTGCACTTTTCAGTGTAAATCACAGATTTTCCTATATTTAATTTACTGATCATGTAGGTGTTCATAAAAGCTCAGCATAAAATGAAAGGTTACTATATTAAAAACAAAAAAAATGAACAAAAAAGAACTTTTCCTGCAAAATTTATCATGAACTGAATCAATGGTTCAGGGTTTTTTTTTATCCATTTTGTTCATTTTCTTAATTACTTTACGTTATTTATTATTTTGTAGATTTTCTTTGTCGTTTTTGTAAATTTTTGTTGTCTTTTTTCACATTTCGTTCAGTTTGTAGTTTATTTTGTTTATTTTGCTCATTATTTTGCTGGGTTTTTTAATAAATTTTTGTTCCTTTTATTCATTACTTTGGCTATTTTTACTCATTTTGTTGCTTATTTTATTGTTGGATTTATTTCAAGTTATTTATTATTCTGTATATATTCTGCATTTCTTTTCATTTAATATACAGTCACGGAAAATATTATTAGACCACCCCCTGTTTTTTCTTGTTCATTTTAATGCCTGGTCCAACTAAAGGTCCATTTGTTTGGACAAATATAATAACAACAAAAATAGCTCATAGTAGTTTAATTTCAGAGCTGATATCTATCCATTGAACATGTTTTCTTGATAATAACCAAAATCACTTCAGTTCTTACATTAATATCTATGTCACTGTTCTGACAAAAACAGTGCTTTTATTCTTTACATGTTTTCTTTTCTGTCTGTTTTAGTCACATGATCCACACAGGAGTTAGGACCATTATTTTTGATGACTTTTGATGGTCTAATATTTTTTTCTGAGGTTGGATATAAACCTAATGTCTCCATCCACTGTCATTGATCCGACTCCAGGGGTTTTACTGGTGAATCAATGTTGCAGAAGATAACAGTGTTTCCATGGTAACTACAGAGCCTCTGAACGTCCAAATGGGTCATATCTGATGACCATGAAAAGACCACAAACTGTATTTTACACCAGTTATTTACATGTATTGATAGGATTAATGGATCAGCAGGTATTAAACATTTTACGTGAGCAGACGCTTTTGGCTGACGGAAGTTGTTTGGGTCTTTATGAGTTCAAAGCAAAACGTTCAGGCAGAATGCAAAGAGAACCAGAGTATGCAATGGTCAAAAGTGCAGAAGTCAGACGCTGCTGCAGGAGTCGTCGTGCACAGGAAAAAGTATTTCAGTCACTCTATACAATGGCTGCATGTTAGAGAAATGTTGCGCAAGGAAATAAGAGCTGTGAAACCTGTGTTTCTTCAGAGGGTGAAGGAAGTGACAACTGACGGAGCAGATGCAGTCAGGCAGCCGACAGATATTCAATATTGATTCATTGCATTCTTTAAGGGTGATAGGGGCACAACTGAACGCCTGCAGTTGTCAGATGGAGAAACGCACCAGTATAAGCAGGATTAAAACATCTTACCTAACTGGATCTGATTCGTCTTAGATGCAAGGAGCTGACTTGACTGTGTTCTACTTACTTTAACTCCAGCACTTTTAAGGAGGAGGAAGAAAACAAGCAACTGCAAGGACTGTCTGCTGCACTTTACCACACACATTACACTATTGTCAGATCTGCTGCTGTTTTGATCCATTATTCACCTACAGACTTTTAACTCCTCTACTGTTTTTATGATCGTTACACGTTGAATACTCACATACACCTGCATTTACCAAACCTGGAAAGCATCATAGACTTTCAAAGTCATAAACAAACCAAAAGCATCTACTGATCTAAAAGCTCTAAACCTGTTGATCCATTAATCTTATCAATACATGTAAATAATTGGTGTAAAATACAGTTTGTTACCTTTTCGTGGTCATCAGATATCAGAGGCTCATAACCGTCACTGAATTGCACCACCACTGCCATTGTACATAGATTGATGTGCACTTCATATTCTATTATAGTTTGTTTTTTTATATCTCTTATCTATCATGTTCTATTTTGACCTATTTTTTTACAACAAGGTGAGAGAGAAATGACATCTGAGTTCTCTGTATGTCCTGTGCATCTAGTGCACTGAAAAAAAAAAAAGAATCTTTATAACCTTTATACAACCAGGAAAAAAGCTCATTGAGATTAAAAATCCCCTTTTCAAGAGTGTCCTGTCCAAGACAGCAGCAGCAGAAGCAGCAGCAGTTACACAAAACTATTAAAACACTGAAAATATACATAAACACAATGAAAGTCAGTACAAAAACCAACTTAAAACTGATCAGAAAATGCCAATATTATTTTAAAAGGTACTAAAAGTATAACAATGTTCCTTAAAAGCACCTCACACTCCTTTTCAAATATGCAAATGAAGTCATATTTTGTTTTCATGAATATGTTTCCATTTCTTGTTTGCTCATTGTTTTCTTATTTCTTTCATTTGCAGGGACTAAGTAGGATTATTGTGTTTTGTTGCATAATCGAAACAAACCAAACTAAACAAAGCTGAATCTTGCATTAAATCCTGAAATGAAACAGGAAAATCCACTTCAAGCAAACCATAAATACAAGTAGTGACAGTTTTCTGTCGTCTTTCATCCCTAGTGACTGACACAACATTAACAGAATAAATTAAACGTGTGTGTGTGTCTGTCATTGTGTGTTAGACGTGTTCATTTTCAGAAGTGGTTTCAAAGCTGTTCTGTTGACTCTTGCTGTGCAGAGGGAAGCAGAAGTGGTCGCTTTGTTTCATGCCACTGTTCATCAAAACCATCATGATTTCCTTCATGCTACATGCTGCAAATGACATTGCGCCACTTCGCATGTTGTCGCCGCTTCCCCAAAAGCAGGAGGCGGGTTTAATACGCTTCATATGAAACCAATAATCATCGCTCTGTGCCAAGAATACTAGAACAAGAAGTACCAGCTGCACCGGCGTCGCGCTTATTGTAATGACGCTGGGACAGGTGGGGCTCAGTCGATACCATCCAGACGTCGAGAGGCATCACAGCCGACACACCACGAGGAAAGCACACACTGGAAAAACTCTAAATCTGAACAGGTGTATTTTTCTCCTTTCTAGTCCAAATATCTCATCACACTTAAAATCAAACATAATCACCTAAAGAGTAACTTTTCAGTGAGATATAAGAACAGATTTATAGACAATAGATCTGGAAAATCTGATTTCATGAAATCTTACCAAGATAATTTTCACTTGTTCCATTGGCAGATTTTTTTTTTTTTGCTTAATTCAAGTTTGTTTTTGTTTTTTTGCTTAAATCAAGCGAAAAAAAATCTGCTCCACTGAGGTTCCAAAACAGGGGAAGAGATACTAAAATGTGACGTGAAAACACTGCAGACCACTGACTGGGCAGAGAGTTGTCTCTGCATCATTACATCATCAATGTGTGACCCGTCATGTAAAAAAAAAACAGATTCTAACACCAGTGTTCTGGAGGCAGTGGCACTCCAGTGGCATTCATACTATTGAAAATGTATATGATGATAATGGACAATTTATATCTTACACAGAATTTGTTCAAAAATTCAGACTGGAAAGAAAAGATAACTTTGGGAAATACTTAGAGATGAGACACTGTGTGAACTCCAAATGGTGAAAATGTTATTTTAAAATATAAATATGCCACAGGATCGCCACACAGCTTCTCAGTTTTATAGAGTTTTAAACGAAAGTCACAGCCGTGATCCAGTAAATATAAAACTTTTGTGGCAAAAAGATTGAAAATAGAGTTTAGATATGAGAGATGGTCAGATATTCTATTAGATGATGGGAAATATGTGAAGGGAACCAGAAGCAAATGCATAAAATACAAACTTTTACACAGATACTATCATATCCCAGTCCCACTACACAGCATGAAACGTATGTCTGATAACTTATGTTAGAAATGTCAAACTGAGATAGGGACTTTTTTACACTGCTTGTGGGAATGCTCTTTCACAACCCCATTTTGGACTAAATTCACAGACGTTTTGAGTGACTGGTCTGGTTCACATGCACCTTCAACCCCTGAATTGTGTTTACTGGAAGAAAGGTCCCAAATGCTGAATGTTTCCAAGCGAGTCTTTAATATTGTCATGATTGGACTGGTGACAGCAACCAGGATTATCCTGAAACACTGGAACACCACAACACATCCTGAACTGAAAGACTGGAAGAATGCAAAGGCAGAGACTGCGTCTTATGAATCTATGCGACCTAAACTAAACACCATACCGAGGACAGACACACGGACTGGGATAACTTTTGGTGCTACCTCAAAACAACCCAAAATCCCACAAGAATCGATGGACAGTAAGACTGAAATTCAAACGAATTGACTGGATTTACTCCATTCCTTTGGTTTGGAGGAAACTCTGTTTAATCCTGTAGAACACAAGTGTCAAACTCCGGTCCTTGAGGGCTGGTGTCAGTCCTGCAGGTTTTAGATGTTTCCCTCTTCTATCACACCTGGTTCAATTCATGATCAGCTCATCATCCAGCTCTGCA
>JAPTYQ010000019.1:9465070-9481348 GCA_029814465.1 Ostorhinchus cyanosoma
CAACCGCTGCTGCTGATAAACAATTATGTCGAACTCAGAGAAATGTTGGTCTGAAGTCTGGACCTTAAATGTGCAAATGTCATGACGTAACTAGTTATAGACGGAACAAATTAAGCAGGAATTCAAACCGGTTGTAGAAATCCACTGGATTTTTTTCCGGGAATGAATCTAAAGATAGCTTTGCAGCGGCTGGAGGGTTCAAATTCAAACTGTATGAACTATTAGGGTCCAAATACACAAATAAATGAAGCACATACTAAGAAAAGTGGGTTTAGAGAAATGACTCCTTTAAATTCTTTTGAGGATTTTCTATTTGTCTATACTTTTAACTTACTTCTATACTTTTGCACTTAAGTTACAATAATACATCCCACCCTACTTCACAGCAAAGTGCAGTCACATATAAATACAAACATATCTCCTCAGTGTTTAAGAAAACGCACATATGTAAACGTGCACAGAGGCAGGTTTGCACGTGTAGCTGCGTATTTATTTTCACCTTCAGCGATTGAGCGTATTTGATTACTACTTAATTACATATCTATATATTAATATCACACATCATGACAAGGTAGAGGAATTAAAAGCTGTCTGATGAGTATCTTCTGTCATTAGCGTAAGTAGGTGGCATAAATAGGAAGCATAGTAATGAGGTCTGAGATGCCAACGGCGCTGTTGGACCTGGTGCTGTTCCAATCCACACCGGACTCAGCGACCATTCACAACTCAGGCTCCTCTGAATGTTCCTCCAGATAAAGTGGAACAAAATATTCCTCCGTGGGCTGTAAAGATAATATATTTGTGTATGTTTAAGTAGTTCTATGTAAAGAGTTGAACAGCCCACATGGAAAGAGCACCGGGCAGATGATTTTAAGTTTAAGAATGCGTCACATATGCGTAGTTAAAGTGAAGAAAATGCCTGTGCTGATTCAGCTGACGTGCCCGCCGCCGCCACCGCCTGCCTGGTGGATATTGACCTCGCCACCGAGCTACAGAACTACCCCTAGTTTCACGTGGAGACTGTAGTATGAGAAGAGCAAACATAAATCTCATGTGATGACAGCTCTGGAGGAGGAACACATGGTACAGTGAAGGAAGAAAACACTGCACAAGTAAAACAATAGCCTTTTTTTTAAGCTTTTAGTGTGTACCTCTGGATATTATTTTACATGTTTGAACAACTGTTTCTCTTTTGTTACCTACAGTAAAATCACATCATATCCACTCAACACTTGTTTGATAGCGGTGACATGTTGTTGAATAACCTGTACATGATGCTCGATGGCAGATGGCTTTATTTATTCCATGATAATTATAGTGTTTCTCACCGTTGAGGTTTTGTTTTGTGCAGCCAGAGGATCATGCAGACAGTGAAAAAGAACCAAACTTCATATCATTTGTAATGTTGCATTCATTTTACACATTAATACTTATTCTGCAAGTACTTCTTAACTTGTACAACTCACTCTCTGAATGCGTTTACTACATTTCCTAAAGGTATCTGCAGAGCCAACCAGATGAGTCAAATTCCTCATGTGCAAACCAACTTTGCCATAAAATGGATTGAGGAGGAGGCGGCGTGCATGTTGCTGCTCGCAGAGCTCAATGCACAGCTATTGTAACTCTAGACTGATGGTATGATGATAGTTACTCTACTGCAGCAGAGGTGGGGTAAGGGGTTTACATTTTCAGTGAATAGCTGAAAGGCCCAAACTGGATTAACTTGTTGGTTTATATGGTGACTGTGTGGTCACGTCATTGCATTGTGATCGTTCACAATCAAGTCTTTTGTGTGCAAAGCAGAGGTGGATGAGCAGAAAACTTAACCCATGAGCCTTGCGTGCTCTGAATGACATCTACAAGGATAAAAAAATTTAAAAAGCCATGAACGGATCACAGGTTCAGATGCCTGCCTGTCATGTGTGATCCCCTCATAAAAGCTGGCAGCCCCATCCACTCGCAAATTAACTTCTGATTGTCTGGGCGGGTTGCCAGCGCTGGTATATTCAGATATAAATTAGAAATGCTTCAGCTTTGACAGACGTGTCACAATGTTGCAGCTGCGTGCTGGTATCCAGGCAGATAAGTACCAGGATAGATCACACTGGCTGCCACTGAACGGTTTCTGCAGCCGCCTGGAAACACAAGGCCTTGGTCTGTCTTAGCAGCCAGGTTCAGCCACTGCAGGGCATCCCAAAACCTCAACCCCAGCCTTTGAGAGCGCTCCGCCTGCGTCACCACACGCCATGCTGGGATTCCCCCATGGCTCCAGCCCAAGCGGTGAAGTAACTTGCCATTTTTTTTCCTGCATTTTTTGGCAGGATAACAGAGTTAAAGCCCCACGTGCTGCACAGGCCCTTCAGAAATGTAGCTTTTGGCAGAAAACCAGCTGAAACCACTTGTTTAATGGAAGGAAAGCTTGTGGTGTGCACACACAGCGCTCATTCACTGGACTACAATTGATGCTAATACAAGAGGTGGTTTATAACTGAAACACTCAAGTAAGTGACACATTGGACGCCTGAAGCCAAAGCACACACCCTTAAGCCTGAAAAGGGAGGTTTAAGGTACTGACAACATGAAGTTTTCAACCCACACAGGATTATAGTTTTATAAGAACAAAACAAACATGTGTCGTACCTGTTTGTCTTGCCTGTGTATGTTTGTCGTTCATTCACAGCCACTAACCAGTTCTGTGGGCAACTGCCTGTTACTGCTGCTCATTGAGCCATGGCACTTGGAGGCAAACCCAGGGAGCTATTTGCATATTACTGATTCCAAATGTTCTTCAAATACCCTTTGGCTGAGATCAGACGGCCGTGATGACAGGAAGCTGTGAGGATTGGGCTCATAAACAGTTTAAATTACAAAATGGCCCACCCCGCGACCTAATATTGAACAAACCTAAACACACGGAGGTGTGAATCCACATACCTGCCTAATCTGTCCAAGAGCAAATAGAGCACTGGCTTTAAATTGGAGGTACACATCGACAAGACGAGGCCTTGTGCCGGCCTCTGAGTCACTGAACACTGAGCACTTGATTGGACAAATGGCTGGAAGGAGCAGTGTTCAGATGAGCAAATACACTCCAGGAAACAAAAACACACATCAGAACAAGACAATGAGTACACACACCAAGAGCATGACAAGCCAGACCTGGCCAAGTGCCATATCTACATCAGCCGCTCATATCAGGTCCATATTAAGACTCTAATGTGATAGAAGTGTCTGAAAAGCAGATTGGAAAATTACACACTAAGCATCAAGTCTCCAACCCAATCTCTCAAGTATTGTTTGGGTTCATCATTAAACTGTCAGGAAATGGAAAAAAGAATGAGAACATGTTCCTTGGCTTCGATACAAATGCCTTCATACCTTCATACCTAACAGTCAATAACCCTGAGGCTTTCGATTAATGATAATCACTGGAAAGCAGCAAATCCTCATGTTTGAGAAGCTTATACTCTTTGGTATTTTAGCTTGTTAAAGATTAATCCAGTTTTCTAACCAATGTAGAATAATTTTCTCAAAACACTTTTATGAGTTAAACAAGCTGTTTCAGCATTACAATAAATCTGCAAGACTATTTATCAGTGGATTCCTGTCTACTAATGTTAGACCGTGTTGAACAAGTCAAGTAATTGGGGTTTAATGACGGTTTAAAAACCTCACAGGCATTTCCTCTGTACTTTGTAGTTAAAAGAAAATATTCAATCTGTCAATGCTGAAACAATGTCTTTACTACAACCCTTGAGGTGCTGACATGAAGAGGACAAAAGTAGATCTTCTACCATCAACTGGAGTAAATACCAGGTAGTGAGAAATGAGTTGAAAACATAAACACGACTCTGGCAACAGTTCCGTAAAACGAGAGCAACAAGCATCTTTATGTGAAGCCCAGTTTCATAACAAGGCATGTTAGTCATTAGGCCATCCTAAAATATGCAACAGCAAGAGGAGGCCTTTAAACATCTGAACTTGATCGCTGGCCATACGTTTCTAATCCACAATGAGCCAATCACAACCAAACACCACTCCACCCATTTGCTGTGCATTATTTCTCTGCACTGGAAACCCAGAGTGGGCAGCAGCTGACCGGCACTGCTCTAGAGGAAACCATATGCCAGATTGGACCAAACAGATTAGTGAGGCAATTTCTAGGCAAGCCTCTAAAGTGATTGGACGATGGTGGGGTGCAGGGTGCGATAAGGGGCCCGGAAATCTCTCTTAAGAATTTCAATGCTTAATAATCACATTGCAAAGCCACAGGTGGCAACTTCTACCGATCTACTGCCTCGCACTTTCTTTACTTTTGTCGATCTGGATGTGCAGGTGAATGGTGAAACCAATAACTGTGACAATCGTAATCTCAAAATGCCATCTCGAAGTGAACACTTAACTGCTTGTGGTTCACATGTGCTCGTTTCAACATGCCATTTCCTCATCAATTTATGAAATCTCAGTGAGACCACAGGTTATGATGCCAAGGACGTTTGAGAACTGCGTCCTGCCACCTACAAAGCAAATGACACACAGGGGCATTAAAGGGAAATGTCTTCTATTGTTGTACCACAGCTGCTGAAATTGTATCTGCAACCATTTTTACATCGTATTCTGAGATGTTTCTTCATCTTACTCAAGCTGACAGGCATCTGAAAATATAACTAGGTCAGAGTTGGACAATAAAAACCTCCAAACTTTCGAGATCTGTATTGCAGAACATATATGTTTAAGGTCATTGAGACAAAGCACTATATGTGGCTTTATAACCAGAGTAGCTTCCTGTGACTGTGAATCCCCACCCCCACAACTGAGCAAGCACCTACTGAGAAAGTATACAACCAACCACACACCAAATGCCAGCAGCTTTTGGTTTTGGCTGTGAGGTCTGACAGCTTGGAGGAGCCAAACAAGTTGTAGATTTCTTCAGCTTGTCCAATCCAATGTTCATAGATGAAAAATTACCTGCACTGCCCTTATTTATACCCAACACGACCATGAACAGACATAAGGAGGCTCTTATTTACAGTGGAGTTTCCCACCACCGTGCATGTCGTCCTGAAGGCAGCCCATTGTGTCCATATCAAACGGTTGATGTTTTGACTTGACTTGTCTTGATCTTAGATGCTGACAGACTGTTTTGTTCTGTACCTCAACTTAGATACAGACAAATTCAGGAGTTTAACCTGGAAAAATCTGCGTGAGAGACCATGTCTGGGCTAAGACGTTTAACATACATATGCTATTTTCACATTTTTATGTCATAATTAGGTTAGAAATAGACTGAGACACTGAACTTTGACTACATGGCAAGTAATGTTACGATAATAGACTTTTATTTATGCATCGAACTTTTGATAATTGTAAACACCACCACGGAGAAAACCACCTTAAAAATCACTGAAATTAGCAACTTTGACCACAACTATTTAGTTTAAAGAAACCTATAAATTTTTTTCTATGTGTGATAGAAAATATAATTGTGTTATTACTTATTCATATCATTATTAGCTTGAACTAGCCTAGCAGTTAACGCTAATGCTACTTAGCCAATAATTCAATAAAATTAATCACAACCAATTTTAGCTCCTAAGACCTATTATTTTGTTATGTTACCTCTTCATTTTCAGTCATTAAATGTAGTTAAATGGCATAAAATGCTAACAATGTATAAAAACTGAACCTTTCTTCTATCTACGTTAAAAGATTGGGCTACTACTTTTAACATACATAACTTATTTATATATTCATTTGTCATAATTAGACTTCAAATAAACTGAGACAGTAGATTTTGTCCAAATTACAAGTAATGCTAACACAATACTTTCATGCAGTGTCTTTTATATGTATTAAACCTTTTAGGAAATTATTGGCAGGATGTTTAGCTAACTGTAAACACCACCAAGAAGAAAATCATCTTGAGTTCATTAAAATTAACAAATATTTCACAACTCTGTAGTTAAAACACATTCAAAGTTATTTCCTTCCCCATGTGTAAGTAAATTGTTGCATATTTACATATTTGTTGATGTCTTTAGAAGCTTGGAATTAGCTGTCAACGGGCAAAATGCTAATGCCATAGCCGTAAATTCGCAAATTTAAGATTTAAGCTTCTAAGACACCTTATTTTGCGGCGTTAACTCGTCATTTTAGGTCCAAAAAATTTACTCCAACCACATAAAACGTTGGCAACACATTAAAAGTCAGCTCTTAAACCAATAAAAGAATAATAATAATAATAATGATAAATAGTGCCGAAAATTTAAGCGCAGTGTTTAAATTAACGTCCACATTCGACGGTGGGTGATACGGCCGGACCGGATCCATCCGCTCCTTCAGCAAGCGATCGACTATTGATCAGGCGATTTGATAACAGCGTATCGATAAAGGAGAGAAAAAAACCGCTGTGTATGACGAAGACAAGACAACGGACAGATACAATAAAAAAGCCAGCGACATTCAGCAGACAAACAGGTAACGCAGACACAGACCGAAGCCAAATGAAGACAGATAGAAACTTACTACATCGGCTTCCGTTGGCTTTTTTCACTCTTTGGAACCGGAAGACACATTCCTGTTTTTGTCTCTGAATCCAGGCTCCTCTTCGGTCAAACACTGAGAAAAAAACGGCACCGAAACCAGGACGAGGACGAGAGGTGGCTCGTGTGTTTATCGGCTAGAAATAAAGTGGTTTCATGTGACTGCATGATATCCACGCATTCGGCTTTTGCGTGTAATTGTGTTTTCAGAGTTTGAGTGTCGGTTTCAGAGCTCACATCGCAGACAGACGGGGAGAGGCGTGGAGACGCTCCGGCCTGCACACTCACATCATTGGTTGACAAACAGCAATCAGATGCAAATTCCTAACCTCTGAATCAGCAGGGGCCAGCCCCCCGTACGTACATGCATGCATGCATACATACACCCCCACCCGGAGCAGGGCGGAGGTGAATGCACGGCGGAGACCGGAACGAACGGCCGTCAAAAGTCCTGGACGAACCTGAAAACACAGCTCAGCTTTATTCACAAACATCAACACTCAACCATGTGCTTGGACGGTTACTGAAGCATGTTGAAAAAGCTGTAAAACATGCACCAAAGCAGTGTTTTATTCTTTTTTAAAATATATTTTCCTGCTCATGCAATGCTCCCTATCGACGCTTTAAAAATCACTCAAATAAATTTTTTTTTAATAGAAAAAAAAATCCCCTCTTGACTTTTATTCTCATGCAAGAACTCTGCAAAACCAACCAACAACTAGAAAAGTAGTTTCTCAATGAATCATTTAATTATTAATCATTTATTTAAATAATCTATATTAAATGGAGTCATTTTTTGATATCTACAGTAACATACCAGTGAAAAGAAATTTTCTAGTCTTTTTTCAATAAATATACATACAGCTGTAAAACATGCATCAAAGCAACATTATATATTTTTTATTTATTTTACATTTTTCTGCTCATGCAATGCTTTCTATCGTTTCCTTATGCTTTAAAAATCACCCAAATTCACTTTTTTAATGGAAAAAAAATCACCTCTTGACTTGTATTCTCATGCCAACAACTCTGCAGAACAAACCAGCAATTAGAAAAGTACTTTCTCAATAAATCATTTAATTATTAATCATTTCAAAAATATATGTTAAATGGAATAATTTTATTATCTACAGTAACATACCAGTGAAAAGATTTTTTTCTCCTTTCTGCAATAAATATACAAACATGGAGCTGTAAAACATGCACCAAAACAACATTATTATTATTTATTTATTTATTTTACTTTTCCCTGCTCATGCAATGCTTTCTCGTCACTTCATACTTTAAAAATCCTCCAAATTAACCTTTTTAATAGAAAAAAAATCACCTCTTGACTTTTATTTTCATGCAAAAACTCTGCAGAACCAACCAACAACTAGAAAAGTAGTTTCTCAATGAATCATTTAATTGTTAATCAGCTTAAAAATTTGTTAAATGGATTAATGTTTTGATATCTACAGTAACATACCAGTGAAAAGAAATGTTCTAGTCTTTCTTCAATACATTTACAAACAGACATTTCTGTGCAAAAGGTTTGTTGGTTAAGTAAACAGTAGTAAACATGAAGAAATGATTGCACATACGCACATTTATGCAAAATGTATTGTATTTTGTCACTTTTTCTGTGATTAATGACTATTGATGGGTGCATATGGAATTGACTTCTTGCTTTTATTGTTTTTTAAATCCTTTTTTCTGTTTTATTTCAAAGTTTGAGACAAATAAACAAAACAAAAACAATGCAAAAATATGCAAAAGCAGCATCTTGAAACATCTCCATTGCTTCTCCCAGGTTTCTGCTTTGTCCTTTTTCATGTCACGATTTGATGATGCTTTTATTGTCTTTTTTTCTCAATTTTATATACATTTGTTCAAAATTCATTCATTCATTCATCCATTCATTATTTGTGTTATAAAACAACAGAAAATGTTGAAAAAAGTCTTTCAGTGTCCTCAAAGGTCTTGTCAACTAATCAATTCATCAGTTTGTTACTGAATATTATAACTATAACTCAAATTCGAGCTTTCAAAATGTGTTATAACTGATTTATTTCATTTTCTTTGATAATAAACTAATTAGATTTGGTTTCTCAAATGTCTTGTCAACGAATCAATTACCCAGTTTGTTGCCAAATATTAATCTGTAAATATTTGGTAAAAAGAAAAATCTAGAAACTCAAATTCAGACTTTCTTTATATGTTTTAACTGATTTATTTCCTTCTCTGTGACAATAAATTGATTAGATTTGGCTTTGAAGGATTTTGCAGTTATTTTCTTATACTTTTAGGTAAAAAGAATCAACCAGTTAAAAAAATTATTTATAAAAGTGTTTCAGCGTCATGACAATGTCCTCAAATGACTTGTCGATTAATACATTTGTTGCCAAATATTAAATTAATCAGCCACAATTTTAATAATCAATAATTTATTCCCAAATTCATTTATGCAGCACATCTGATATCTTTCCTCCTCTGTGACGTTAAACTGATTAGATTTGGATTTGAAACATTTTCACTTCTTTTTTTTTTTTAGAAAAGACAAACAGTTTCTCAATAAAACACATAACAGATGAATCGAATATGAAAATATTAATTAGCTGCTGTGTTCTGTCACAGAGAAAATAAAAATAAATAAAATGTGTTTTTTTTTTTTTTTTTTACATTTATCAAGTATCAAAATGGTTGTAGTACTTGATAAATAATCACCAAAGTGTTGCTGTCTGATAGAAAATACCTGTAAAATAGTAAAAAGTACTTAATTTACAGATTCAGTATAAATGATCTGGGACTCTTTCTGTTTCTGATAAATGTTGTGGGGAAAAAAAATCCATTTATTTTTATCATGATATAGTGGTCAGTTGTTACGAAAACTGATTAACTTGCACTGAATTAACTGTATATATATCATTCAAATGGTTTATGCTTATATTTCTAACATCTATTATACATTTTTCTGTGAAGAAAATTCATATAAGCCTCGGGCTTACATCGGTGTCTAATTTTAAGAAAGTAAATTTTAGGTGCGAGAAAAGAACATATATGTACATTTTTCTTCTCATTTGTCTTCATTTTGTTCACATTCTCTGCCAAAATACATGTTTTCATGTTTTATCATTTTCTTTGTTTCTTTTTGACCCTAGAGAAGAGCTGAAAACCACATATAACTACCTGATTTCTTTAAAAGTCAACCTTTTAAACTTTCATCGTGACATTTGTTTGACCTGAACATACCATTATCTCCTCCAAATACATCTCAATGCGCTCATACAAGCTGGTTGTTATCATTTTAATCTAGAATTGGAAACATAAGCTTCATTCTACCGTTGGTGAAATACAGTCAATGTGTGTAAAAAAAAACAGATTTCAGTCAACCAGCTCTGAATATTACTCACATTATGTACTGTTAATTCATTTTGTTTCATCTTAGTGATTTACAGTTTCAGTATTCATCTTGAAAAACTAGATGGGGAGGTTCTTACTGGAAGGGAACTCACCTACAATCAAGTTGTAGTTTCAGAATTCATGCTTAATGAATGAATGACTGAGACTTAGACTGATGATTTAACCCATACAGACCCAGTGCTACTTCTGTGGCACTTCATGAATGAATTTGCCTCTCCATTTAACCTTTCTTAAGCCATTCATCACCATTTATTCTAATATTATCCTCAGTATTTTGTGAATTCTCAGTAAAAATCAAATATTTCCTTATTTTTAATTCACTGATCATGTAGATATTCATAAAACCTCAGATTAAAGTTGAAGATTATTCTATCAGAAACAGAGAAAAGGGAAGAAAATCTGACTTTTTTCCAGCAAATATATTAATAACTGAACATAAACCCAGTGTCTCCATCCACTGTCATTGATCCAACTCCATTGGTTTTACTGGTGAATCAACGTTGTAGAATATGATTGTGTTTCCACGGTAACCACAGAGCCTCTGAACGTCCAAATGGGTCATATCTGATGACCATGAAAAGATGAAAAACTGCAGTTTACATCAATTATTTAAATGTATTAATAGGATTAATGGATCAACAGGTATTAAACAGTTTAGATCAGTAGACAGTTATGTTCGATGGTGGATGTTTGGGTGTTTATGGGTTAAATTAGAACCAAAAATGAGAATGAAAAGCATCATCGCACTGTGGGAAGTTAAATGATATCTGCCTCACTTTAAACCCATTCATTTCTTCTGTTTTACGACACTAAAACAGAGTGACATAAATGATAGATCAGCTGTGCTCAGTCCAGTCCATGTGCTCAAAACACTCTGAACTACAGGATAAAAAAAAATAACCCCTTCAGCCTCTGTTAAATAAAATTAATAGTCCCACAACTGTCAACAGCTTCCTTTATTTGCAGATTCGATTTCACTGTGAGCGCTGACTGTTTAGTAGCTGCTGGAGTCCTGCAGCTGTTTACCAAAATAAAGAGCTCAAGATATTTAAAAAAGAAAAATGATCCTCCCCTCGGCCTCATCGCATGTAACGTAACCCGGGAGGGAAGTGTGTTCATTACCCCGACACACTGAGAGATTGAATTAAAGTCACAGCTCCGGACTGAAGCTCTCTGCACTGATGAAAAAAAACCACCATTTCACACCCGATACCAAATTAAGGACTAATGGGTTTGGGCCTAAATGAACTGTAGGTTTGGGGTGAAACCATCAGAAGTGGTGATTGGAGACATAAACGTATAATATCAACAGTGTTTTGGTTGTTTTTGGAGAAACACCTGCACGTTGACGCAGTAAAAAGGTTCTTTTGATTTAAAAAAAAAAAAAAAAAGTTAATCCTTTTATTCATTGGATATTCAACCATCGACACCAGTTTTCTGAGCTCAGACCTAAACTTTCAGAGTCTACGTTTATATTTTCTCTGATTGCAAAAGTGCATTTCTGTAAATATTTCCTCTCAGTGACTCAATATTTGACTTGTAAACAGGTCAAATTGATCCTACTTGGTCATTATTTTGGTACGTAACATACTGGTTGTTATTTTTCAGTCCTTGACAAATATCTGAAGTAGATTCAGGAGAATTGAACTAAGCTTCAAACCCTCTGCTTCAGTGTATTTCACATCATTTCTTATTCTTCTGCATTTACGTCAGAGCTTTAGTTTGTCTGAGTCCTTTCCTTTCCTTTCCTTTCCTTTCCTTTCCTTTCCTTTCCTTTCCTTTCCTTTCCTTTCCTTTCCTTTCCTTTCCAACAGCAGCTGACGACCAAAACCATCTACTGATCTAAAATGATTAATAACTTCTGAACCACTAAACCTATCAATATGTTGAAATATTTGGTGTAAAATATAGTTTGTCATCTTCTCATGGTCATCAGATATGACCCATTTGGATGTTCCCAGGCTCCGTAGTTACCGTGGAAACACTGTCAACATATCTACAACATAGATTCATCAGTAAAACCCATGGCGTTTAACAGATGACAGTGGACTGAGACGCTTGTTTTTTTTGTTTTTTTTTATGTCTTTGTGGAAAAAGTCAACAACCTTCAACTTTAAACTGAGCTTTTATGAACATCTACATGATCAGTGAGTTAAATATCAGAAAATACCTGATTTTCACACACAAAAAAGCTAAATATAGAGGTTAATATGATAATAAATGGTAATAAATCACTTAAGAAAAGTTCAATAGAGAGAAAAGTTCTTTTGGGAACTGACACAGATGTACTGTGTGTTTATGGGTTAAGCTAAATAAAGTCTAGGATTCTCTGTAAAATCACAAACATACGATGACGTTACAGATGCACTGATGGTGATGAAACAAAAATCGGTTCATAAAAACAGTCAAATGAGCTCAACCTTAAACGTGTGCATCAGGAAAATGAGTCAAAAACATCAGGTATCGAAGAAAAAAACACTGTTAGGGAGTGTTTTACTGCACAGTGGACACTTTTAATACAGAACTTGGGCTTGTAATGACATATTTTCAGTGTTTTATTAATACTTTTACTTATGGATGTGACTCTGCTAATAAAGCTGATAGTTTCTCTAAATATCCTCATCTTATGCATTTATCTATTTTTACAACTTACTGTCTAAATGAATTTTTTTTAAAGAAAATCTTCCCACACCTTTTGGGGTATGTAAATGAATCTACTGTACTACTTTTCTAAGATTGTCTTGATTGTTGATTTTTGTATTTTTATTTCTGTTTTACTTGTTCACATTATAAATTTCATTGCATGTTCGGAATATATCACTAAATCAAATTTTTTAAAAATCAGATACTATGCAAAACAACATAATATTGTTTTAAGAAACTGTATGTGCAAACAGCTGTTAAATCAACCTTTTTTTTTTTAACCTGGTTAAACCCATCATTGACACTTTATCTTTGTTCTCTTACGCCATCTAGTGGAACAACTCAGCCACAAACTGTGGTTAAAGACATGCACTTCTACAGAAAAAGTTCTGTACTGAGTTCTATTTATCTACTGAGTCACTGCTTTCTTAAAAAATAAAACAAAAATATATATACACGAACACTCAAATAAGAGCCTGATTATTAGTTACATGCCTTAATCTGATTGTTTTCACACCTGGTTTCACACACATTGTTCAAAACAAAAATCCAAAACTTTCTCATAATTTCCATGAATTTTACTGATGTTTAAATGACCTGGACAAAAGTACTGAGACACATCATGTCTACAGCTGAAACATGTCCTGTTCATGATGATTTAAGATAAAAACATCAATATTTCCTTAAAATTTAATTGGGTATTTTTCTTCCTCAGTGAGATGTGAAGAAACTAAATGGTTAGTTGCAGTCAGAGCATGAGAAATATTTGAGAAACTTAGAGGTAGGACATTTAAAATCACAGTTATGGATGAAAAAACTAAATAATGTTGATATAAATGAAGTAAAAACTATCTGAAGCATTTTGGAAGCAAAAATAAGAATTTAAACCAAACTAATCAATACAATCATTTTTATCACAGTATAAAACTCTATTATTACTAAACATTTGTCATTATTGTTTTGTATCCCAGATCTGTTAAAAAAGAAACACCTGAATTCAACATTTCCCAATACTTTTGTCCATATAGTGTATAATAAATGTGAAAATAGAACAGATTTATGGCATTTACTCGTCTTCATCTTGTAAATAAGACACACACAGTGAACTGAAGGGTTTGTATCATACATGTTTTAATAGCCGCAGTGATAATTATAAATAGTATTACAGCAACACACATCATTATATACACACTGGTGTTTGAGACGAGTGTATAAAGCTTTCACACTGAGCAGTGTTTTCATACATGTTGGCACAGGTCAGTTCAACCCAGATGAATATTTACAGCACACATAAAAAGTTGGCAACGCCTCGAAACGCTGAGGCTGAAATGATCACAATGAGCTCATCCGTCACAAAATAACATCATGTGAAAATACGAGTCGACATTCCGAGACGAGTCCGAAGCCTGAGTAAAAATCGGATTTCATTGTAACAAACACGCAAACTTTGGTAGTTAACAAAATGCCCCGACAGGTCGAGTTTCATTACGCTGCTGTCGACAGTGTAGAAAAGAAACCGGGAGGAGGTTTTACAGACGTCGGATCGACGTTTCCAAAATCCAGTTAAGTATATAAATGTACAAATATATGTACACGAGAACGTAGAAAGTCGTGTTTGTAAGGCAGAAGTGTTTTCATGGGGTTGAGATTAAGAAACAACAAAGCTGAGAGTCAGAGCTCAGCAGGCCTTCACCGGAAAGGATGTTCTATCAGCGTATCCTCACACAGAGTAGTCCACACCCAAAAAAAAAAAAAAATTAATCAATTAAAAGACTATGTCAATGTTTTTATGTGTAAACAGAACATAGTGGGAGAACCGTTCCAAATACAGTTCAGTTCATTATGGATGTCGTCTTTCATCCAGAGCCATTACAACATTTTATAAACGGTCCGTATCCATGGAAACGGGCTCCGACAGCGACCGATGCATGATTATCAACTGGAATCGCTGACTGACTTTTACTCATTTACAGTAGGACTTTATCTCTGACCACTTCTGAGCTTGATATCCAAATTAAATAAAAACAAAATAACTCCAGCGCTAAAGAGTTAATGATCAAGGACGTCAAAGTCATTTTAGTTCAGGGGCCACATACATAATAACCTATAAGTGGTGACAACGCCAAACTTTTCTGTTCGTTTGGTGTGAAAAAAGTGAAATTACACGATGAAAATGTTTACGAAATATGCGAATAATCAAAACAAACATGCAAAACCGGACATTTCTTAAGAAAAATAAGTGCAGTTTTATCAATAATCTGCCTGTTGATAAATGTTTTTGTGCATTTGTCGATCCGCTGTGGTCTGGAAGTTCTACTGCACGTGTGTAAATGAGAAGCTGAGGCCGAATACTGTTCAAATTGCACTAAAACAAGAAAAATGTGTAGGTATTATTTCCAGGTTATTGTGCTATTATCTTACTGGTCCAGGGGTCTTTTGTGGCCCCTGGTCTAAACTGTCTGGTAATAAAATAATCCAACGTCATATCATGAAATCGCATAAATATACACGCCACTTTTAATTGGCGTGTTACCTGTACGTGTTATAAGCTTTCTGCATGTATGTTTACACCAGGTCAAATACCACGTACTGTGGGTTAGGGTTAGCAGTTACAGATATGAGAACAGGAGACCTTGGCGTAAATTGACACGTGATCAAATGGCGTTGAATAACAGGTGAAAGGACGAAAGTGCGTACGTATAGCTCGCCAAATGCTGTAAAAACTGGCGTGACATACAAAGCGATTTCATGAGGTCAGTCCAGATAATCAATGAATCTGCAAATCACAGACACAAAGGCTCCATTTGGACTGAAGGTAAATGTGGCCCAAATCTGATTTTTTTTGCCCACGTGTGACCTGCGTCCGATCTGTTAAAGACCGTTTGAACAGTGCAAATCGGACCCAGGCCACTTTCATACGTGGTCCTAAATCTGATGCATTTCTGAGATTTTGCAATGCGACTTCAGTCTGAACGGCCAGGTCGCATTTGTCCGACCTTTATGTCATTGAAATGCGACAAACGTCATAATTCTGCGTCCCCGGAGGAGGAGCGGTGCGACATAACATACTTCTGTAAACACAGCGCATGTCTTTGTGGTCACGTATTCCATCAGGACCTCTTCTGCTCATGCGGGTCACTTCAGGATCACATTCAGTTCATACTCAAAACTGATAGAAGTCGCATTTAATGTGTAATATGAACAAGCACACAAAAAAAAAAATCGGATTTCAGCAAAAACAATGAATTGTGCATTGAAACCTGTTGTATGAACGTAGCAATATTCCCTGATTTTGGGACCTCAAAGATGTGTTAAAGTAACAGTAAAACTGATTATCGCACTGGAGACCCATGATAACTGTCATCATCTCTGACCGTGTAAATATTAGAACTGACAAAATACTTATAAAGTCATGTGACCAGGACGGTACCGCCTCGCTGTCAAACGATCGCTAGACTTCTAGTTTATGCTCGTGTGCAGAGAAAACAGCTCATCAGCAGCTCAGTGGGTGTTTACAGCAGGACACTGAAATCATACACTTTCATTAGAGCACAAGGAACGTGAAGCCTTAAAGGAGTGATATTTTACTCTTTTAAATGGAATTCATCATTTTTAAACATTTCCCTGTGGTCTCCATAAACTGTAAATGTTCTGCTTGGGTCTGAATTCTTCATTCATTCAACTCCACAGG
>JAPTYQ010000019.1:9558967-9574717 GCA_029814465.1 Ostorhinchus cyanosoma
GGGTCTATGGGTGTTGTCTCACTTTTTCACTTTTGGTGGTTTGTGGTTGTTTAGGTCACACTTCACTAACACAATACGCAAATGTGATTTTATATAAAGTAAAACGAAATATTAGAGTTTGGATTCATTTAATTTTCTATTTTTAATCATCAGATGTTGGTGAAGGAGTTAAGAAACATCACCAGATTCAGAGGCAAAAAAAAAAAAAAACAGTAGCAGTGACAGACAGAGGAATAAAATACGTCTAAAAAACACCACCTTTGCAGATCAGCTGTGAAAACTCACCTGCGTGTCAGCGGTGAGCACTTTGATTCTCTGAGTGGAAATGAACAGATCCACCTCCGTCATCGGCTGAGACTCGCCCTCCGGAGCCTGAAGGAAACACTCGTAATTATTGTTCCCAAAATTAGCTCTGTGGTTCAATATGTGAGGCCTTTCATTTCTATTACGGTCCTGCTGCGGCCCCACCCCGCCGACCAGACGGCTGTTATTTTAATATTCAACCCCGCCAAACCCTCTCGGCTGAATGCACCTTGATGCGTTCCACGGCTTCCTGGGCCTGGGTCATTCGGGCGTTCGTCGACGGGTTCTTGTCTGATTTGATCTGAGTCGAGCCCAGGTATTTGGCACCAAAAATCACACCGTCCAGCAGGTCTTCAGGATCACACGGACCAGGCACTGGAACGCAATATAAAAACACTCAGCCTGTTTCTATGGCGACATTTCATTTGACACACTGATGGCTGAAAAAACCTAGAAACTATGAAACACTTGCAGAATGCCATTTGGTAACAAAACCCAACTAATACACTGTTTTTGGACTATATTACTTTTTACAAATAGGATTCTGCAAGAAAACAAGATATTTAACGTTTTCTCAAAAAAAGTACATTTTTCAGATGGGATGTTTTGTTCTTCAGCCATCATTATTCAGTCATTTCTGTTCAACTTCTGTAGATAAATATAGACTTACCATCTTTATAAGCAGGATGATCATCAGCGCTCTAATGACAGAAAGCAAGACATAAGTGAATAAGTGAACAGATTATTTATCATAAGTTTAGTCACACAGGACCAAACAAAAATATATTAATCATGTGGTACAAAGGTTGGCTGTTTTTTTTTTGTTTTTCAAGGTTTGTTTTGACCCATTATTAGCCTCAATGATCAGATGTGATATTCAGTGTTTTCAGCATTTTCCTGTTCGAAACATAGAATATTTTTTACTCTGAGGCATCGGCCACCATTTCTGTTCTATACTGATGATCAATTAGAATGATCAAACTTCAGTACCAATTTAATTTTTACCAGCATTTTTCACCATATTTTATTAAGGTATTTAACTGTCTCTGATATACTATGTTTTATCTTATCTATATTTTATATTTTAGAAAATAATAAAAATACAAAAACAATTACTGTTGTATTTATTTATTTATTTTTCACCCATTTCTATAATTAAATCACCCCAAAACTAAAAACTGTAACTAAATCTCTTCTATATCTGGATCTTTGAATTGCAGCCTTTTGCAGGTTTGCAACTGAAAAATCTGACATTGTGATTATAATAAGATTGGATTCATTGTGCGTTTCCAGCTTAAAGGCAGGTTTATTATTGAGGATGCAGAGAATGACCTGGTCTCATTTATCTGCTGTACAGCGTCTTATGATCAGAATAAACATGGCTGACCTCTGTCACTGCGGACGCCTCCTCCTCTTCCTCTTCCGGAGGCTCCTCCCCCAGCTTCATCCACACTGGCTCAGGGTACTCGTCATCGGGCAGCGAGGTGAGGGAGTCGTCTCTATGCCGCCGCTGGTCAACGTTCCCATAATTCTCCCAGTACTTCTGCGTGTCCTCGTGGCTGTAGGACACGGACACTACGGCGTCCACGTCTCCTCTGTTGGACCCACGGGGGGGACGGGGTGGAGTACCGAGGTCCGTGCACTGCAGGAGTCCCAGCAGGTCCCTCTGGTGGTCTTCAGAAAACAGCAGACCCGTGGTTTCACTGTCGTCGGGGATTAGAGGGGGGGCGCACGCCTCCAGATCGGACAGGGTTGAGTACTGATGTTGGGCGAAGTGAGGCGGGGTCTGGCGGCTTGGAGAAGGCTCCTCCCCCATCAGCTGGAGTCGGTTTAAGAGGCTGTGGATGCGGCTGTGGTCTTCATCATTTAACCTGGAAGCTCCTTCATCTTCCTCTGCAGCTTCAACCTCGACCTCATCCTCATCCTCAGCCTTCGTCTGCTCCGTCTCTTCAACTCCACCTCCCTCCTCCTCATCATCGTCCTGAACTGTGTCGTTTCCAACCTTCTCCTGCTGGTCTACGTCGGGCTGAACCACAGTCTGACTCACATCCAGCTGTACTAACACTGGCCGATCTGGACTGGCCTTGACCAAACTGTCCTCAGACGGAGGGAAGCCAGGGTCGTCCAGGTCGTCCACTGAACCCGCCTCGCTGGACGAGTCGGACCTCCAGTCCAAAGGAGGAGGCTCGATTGGGTTGTAGGAATCCAGATCCTCCACCTCGGCGCCGGGCTGCCTGATGATGACGGCCGGGGAGTCCACGTTGACCAGTACTGTGTCGGACCGCTGGGTCTCTGAGGGGGCGGGTCCTGGGTGGTCAGCAGAGCCAACGTCCGAGTCCATTTTGTAAGAAAATCTATAAGGAAGAAAACCGACGTTACTGATGACGACTGAGTGCAACTTAAGGAAACACATGCAAATAAAAATGCAAAACACAGACTTCAATTTGACAACACGAGCTGCAAAAACTCACAAAACAAGCAAATACAGAACTTATGCGGACAAAAACATGTTCTTCTGAGCTGGACAATAGACCAAGTCCCATAAAAACACAGAAATGTACTTGAATATTTGTCACTGGACAATCGAACAAACAAGTTACAAAATAGAACTCATGTGTTTCATAGAATATGGGACTCATTCATGTCATACATTGGTCTGAACATTGTGAGAGGGCTAATATAATGTATAACTAATATATCTTAAGGACATTTACTTTTTCTTTCTTGTCATGCGTTATTATAGTCTCTGGGTTTGCTACCTGTGAGTATCAATTTTCTTTTACTAATTTGATCTGTTTCTTAAAATGAAAAAAGTTAATAAACATATATTAAAAAAAAAAAAAAAAAGGAAATGTGCATCAAGCAACAGAGACAACAACGTAAATTATTAAACATGAACAAGTATTTAGCTCATTTTCCAAGTAGTGGATTCCAATAACTTCTGACAGACTGAGGTGTGGAAATTAAAGAAAAGTAAAGAAAACTACAAGGAAAGGAACAGAAAGAAAAGAAAGGAAAATGAAAATATTGAAAAAGGTAAATTTCTTACGACACATCTATATTTTTGCTTTTAACCAAATGCAGCTTCCCCTATTAAACATATTTTCTTCACTATACTTTTTTTTTTTTTTAAATTAAACACTGCATGACACCAGAAAACATTAATTTGTGAAAGGATTCATGTTTGTTCTTTACAGCTCAGGTATGCAGAAGCTTTACTTCATGTCATTAAAAAAAACTGAGGATGCAAAACAGTGAGATGCATTGAGAAATGTCAAAGTGAGGAACCTCAGGGCTTAGGAGCAAAAAGGCTGAAGTGAAATAGTATGAAGAACAACAAAGAGCATATGTAGAAGAGATGATGGTGGATGAAAGGGTCGTATTCAGGACAGAATGAGCTTCACATCATGTATTAAACCACACACTGAGCGTTCATAGACTCCACTGACTTCAAGTGTGTCCCAGTTCAGTACGTTTAACCCCAGAAACAACAGCACTGATGAATACAGAAAACACTTCCTTTTACAGCTCTCTCCTCTTGGTACAAATCAAAAATATGAATATAAATCTTATATTTTTTAAAAGGGAAGTGGACTCTGTTTATATGTGTGTGTGTCTCAGGCATCACACAAAATCCGTACAGAGCTGACGGCTGCAGTTTGTCATACTTATGCATTTTTGGTCAAGGAACAGAACAGCAAAAAGAGCTAGTTAATAGGACCAATATTTTAGGAGATATTAGCAATTTTGGAATAAAACAGCCTTACAATCACTATGCTATGCCCAGAACAGCTTTGGTGGTGACTGCTGGACAAATGTGGTACAGCATGCACGAATACAAAACAAATATCCATGCTGGGGGACCGGGATGCTGCCCCTCAGGGTTAGGATGTGGATATGAAAAACACCCCCCTTTTCACATCTCACCCTCAGTACCGACGGTGATTAAGTCCAGGAGGTCAAAAGTACCACATCTAGAACCCCTGGTTCCCCACAGGGCAACGAACTAGTTGATGTGGTGAAAAGTGAAGCTCTGTGTTGAGTAGAGAAGTCACATCTGGAGGAATTCATCTTGTATTTAACCCCCTAAGGGTCTGAAAACACACACTGGTCGAGGGTAGATTCCATTTTACTTCATCCTACTGATAAATTCCATGTATCTTTACACATTACAGTTCATGGTTGCACTTTACTGTTTGATTATCCAGATGTTTTTTACCCAGTTCTGTTTTTATACTTCTAATTTATTACATGTAGTGTGTCTGCTCTTGTGCTCGATTCTTTACTTTTGTTTTTGTTTTTTTTTTACTGTAATTTCCCAGTTTGGAATCAATAAAGTACTTCTACACAGTCCATGGAAGTGACTCGAAAGGTGATTATGAGATTTTTGACCAATGATGACAGGAAATTCATGAGTTCTGCAGATCTAAATATGTCACTGCACCATTTAGTGTGCCAAAAAAGGTGTATTACATCCTAAAATATCGTATATTATACACAGTATCACAGAAAACTTGCATGCTCTACTACATCTGATAGCATTTTGCAGGCATTCTTTTCTGTCTATTCCTACCAACAAACCTCTGTGACAGATGATGATCAGGTCAAAGTTCAAGGTGTAATGTTATCTTAAACTAATGTGACATCTTTGTGAGTATAACTGTATGAACTCTAACAGGGCAAAGTAAAAAGGAAAAAAAAGCATGAGATTGAAAACCTGTGTGTATTTGCTTGAGTTGTGAGTAAGTTGTCGACGTCTGGATGGCATTTTATCTATTTGCATGTGTTTTTTTTCCTTCTGCAGAGAATGGAGGAGCTCCCTCAGCCTGCATGGTTTAACAAATTAGGCTTTAGAAAATCAGGAATTCACTTCATTCCAGATATGGAAGGTGGAAACACTCCTATTTCTACCCTTGACCATCAAGATAGGAAAAACAACCTAAAGCTCAAAGTACAAATAAGAGAACAGGAACCTGTGTGATCATATGAAAGGGTTAATGCTGTTAATTGACCAGAAATGTGCATTATTTACCAATGTTAAAACAATATACATGTTTTTTTTTACCTCAGTTCCGGCAAATTAAGAGCCTATTTGTGTTTGATTCTACCTTCATCTTAAATATAGCACTTCTAGTAGTCTACATCTTGTAATAGTTGAAAACCCTGACATGTATCTGAATTACTTTACCATAAAACAACCTGCACTTTTTAATCTGCTGGACTATTTACCAGCTTCATTAAGCTTTCTTCATCAGTAAACGTGTGTTAATACTCAGGATTTTCTTTGAGGATTCTTTATAATTCGCCAGGAAACCTAGTCTTTTACATAATTTGTAGTTTTGTTGGTGTTTTATTAAAAGATTAAAACATTCAGACTCAGTTTTAAGTCCACTGTAAAGTATTGATGTGAGTTTGGCTAAAGTTAGCTTCTGCTGTAGCTTTATGCTAGCTAGTTTAAGCTAATTATACAACTTTCAGAGACAGCGTGAGGAAAGCTGTGAAAATAAGCAAATGTAGTGTGAAAAAGCAGCTTTTTGGGAGTTTGGGGGCTCTCACCGGCTGTTTGGGCTCCGTATCCGTGTCTTTGTGCTCGGACTCGGACTCTTGTCGGCGCCGCTGATGATGAGTCTCAGAGGTTTGGGGTTTCAGTCTTCTCCAAAACTTTGGTTTAGTTTTATTCGTCATGCTAACAATAACATTCGGGCTAAGAATAACTATCTCACACAGTCCTGGTTCCACTAAACCGGCCGTTTTAAGCCCCGTTTTGCTGTCATTGTTGCAGCCGTTGACGACAGATTTTATTTATTCGCCGACTGTGTATTACCTGCTGCGTTCACGTACCCCTGTAACTTTCTGTTTCATGCCTTCGTCCGTTATTATCTCTGCTGTTGTAAAACCACTTATTGGCATTGTTTTACAAACTTGTCAGTTGCAAACAAATATTTTATTTAATAGAAAACTCAACATTCATTACCTGTTAAAATGTTGTTGGTACTCCTAATAAAATCTGAAAATTAACAGTTCCCTTCTGTATTCTGAATTTAATTTTAAGTCATAGGTGATTCACCCAATGTCTCCTATAAAAAAACCCAACAATTAGTGTTTCATGTCTTCTTAAACTTTCCTTTTTTTTTTCTCTTAAAAGCCCAAATTCCCACACATCTGTAAAAACATGAACGCATTAAATGCTTAAACAGCTGAACCTGAACACGTCATCCAGACCAGATTAGTCGAGAGTCAATAAAACGATCAAGAAAAGAGTAAGAATTGAAAAGTTTATTAAAAATGACATTATTCAAAAATAAATTCACATTCGTTTTGATAAAACATTTCAAGACACTTAAAAATCTTTCATTGTCATCTTCAGCTCTAGTAGTTTCAGGTGATTTTTCTTTGAAATCACATATTTCTTCAACCTTTATAACAGTTTGATAGTGTTATTATAATCATAAATAAACCTACTGTACATATCACATATTTTATCCAGTAATGACAATCATGGTCGTCAAATTTCACATTTTTTGAGTATGTTTTGTTGTTTTACGTCCTTTACCTCACAAATATTTTTCCAATGAACATTTTATCATCATTCTTTTGGATATTTGACATCTAGAACTGAAAAATTCTGCTGTTTGTCATGTTCTGATCATAAGGAAAAGCTTTAATCCACAAATACCTTTACATTGTTTTCATTTTGTTGCATCTTTAACACCATTTCAGCTCTTATTTCATGCCTTTTGTGACATTTTAATCAGTTTACATCCCATGACTTTTCATATTGCATCATTTATGTCATTAATTTTTTACTTTTTCCATCATTTTCATCAGTTTTGTCTAGCGCTTTTGTGTGTGCAGCCTTTAAACTTGTTTTAAAAAAAGACATTTATTATCACTATTAGCATCCTTAACTGAAATCAAAAGCATAAACGTGATTTTTTTTTTTTTTTATCATCCAGCTCTTTTATAAATAGAGTTGGTCTTTTCACTAAGATGTGACAGAAAAGACTATACATGGAAATCCAAACAGTCTTTGAAAATTGCATTACAGGTATTAATTAACACTTCTAATCATTTCAGGTGAGGTGTGTGGAGTGTGAACATATTCATCTCTATGTCAGTGTTTTGGCCTCATGTCGTCTTCTGTCAGTTCATGTCTTTAATAGATGTAGACCTGCTGATATTAATAATAACCCTGAAACTATATTTTCTGAGTCTGATTCCAACCCTGAACGTCTCACAGTTCTACTGATTATGGACTGAAATGTTCAAATCAGGTACAAAAAAAATAAATCAAATAAACCTGGATTCATAAGGAGTTCTGTGACTATGCAGACTCCGCCTGCATCTGCATCAGACCAATCAGAGACGAGACGGTTCCCATCAGCCCCACCAGCCACTTGGGGAAGCGCCCCCCCCACAGGAAGCCAGGGGGCATCCAGTGGATGGCGTTACTGAGGTCGGCCGCGCTGCTTACGATGGACAGCAGCTCCCAACGCATCTGACTGCGCAGCCGAGAGCGACTGCAGAGGAAAAGAGGCTGCAGTCAGGAAAACAGGACGCGCAGATGTTTCATATGTGACAGAAAACTGCAGATGTTTTACCCGCCGCCGTCGCCACATGTCTTCAGTTTCTTCTTCAGCAGCAGCAGAACACGAACAGACCTGGAGAAGAAATAATTCACAGGACGCATCATGGTTCAGCTCTTTGACTGTTGTTTGTTTATATCCAGTTAACTCTGTAAAGTCTGTGAGATAACCTGGTTTTGAACTAGGGTTCCACAAATAAAACTGAACTGTAGTGAACTGAATCTCCATTTAAGTCAGAGTATACATGGTTGTTTACTTTTAGTACCTTTTAAATCATTGATGGTGTTTTTTTTTAATTAAATGAAATGAAATTTCTATGGCACTTTTCAAGGCACACAAAGCACTTTACATTAGTGATCCATTCTTCATTTGCTCTCACATTCTCCCTCTGGTGGTGGTAAACTACGTTTGTCCCACAGCTGGGGCAGGCTGACAGAAACATGGCTGCCAATTCACACCAAACAGCCCAACACCGAACATTCATACACCACTGAGAGTAAGTGTGTGTGTATGTGTGTGTGTGTATGTATGTGTGTATATGTGTGTGTGTGTGTGTGTTCTTAGTTTAGTGGTTTATGTATGGTTTTAGAAATGAGTTTTATTCTGTGTTTTCTGTATGTTTCTATTGTGAATAAATGGCTGTGATTCTATTTTCTGTAACTTCTGCCGCTGCTGTCTTGGACACTCTAGAAAAAGAGATTTTTAATCTCAGTGAGTTTTTTCCTGGTTAATTAAACGTTTTTAAAAAAAATTAGAGACTAAACAGAATGTGACTAAACAGCCTGTGACCAAAAGCCTCTCCTGATCTAAACGGTTTCATACCTGAGGATTCCCAGCAGCAGCGACGTTCCCCACAGGACGTCTGAGACCAACCACCACTTGTCAGATTTGACCTTGATGAGTTCGGCGTCTGCGGCCCAGGCCACGTGTTCACAGGGATAGTACAGCTGATCCGCCACGTTGGTCAGAACCGAAATCCAGCGAACACACCAGTCCTCCTCCTGAAGTTAACGCACCACAAATGCAACGATTTACAGGAAACGACAGCGTTTATTCATGTGAACTAGTGGATTTTCACAGTAAAATAAGACGATCTGTCATTATTGAAGAAAGAAGAGCAGCATCAGTGAGACCTGACGACCAGAACCAAACCCACATGGACTACTGTATAAGATGGACTTGATTATTTACAGGGAGTTAGAAACTATCAACTCCAACTCCAGAAACTGAACAAAACTAAAGGTGAACCTAGTGTTGTTAAGAAAATCAAAAAGTATTGTTTTTCTTTGAAATTTTTTTTTTTTTACCTTGATTCCAATAAAAAGAACATTGAAAATAAAAAAAAAGCCAAAACAATAATTTGCTGTTCTAATTGTTTTTAAGAGTGTGTTTTAATATGTATATTTGGTATATGTATATAAAATGTATATATTTTGTTTTAGTATTGATTATTTTTCTTTTACTTAAACAAACCACAACAAACAATAATTTTCCCTGGGATTAATAAAATATTTTAACTCTGTACTTCAGTGCTATAAAATAATCAGCCCTGTTTATGTCTCAGCTTTTCAAGAATATGATGGGATGTAGACGACCAGAGCAGACCCAAACCCAGAGCCCCTGCCGTGGGTCTGACCTGGGGTCCCAGTCCGTATCCATGGGAATACGCAACCATGGAGAGGTCGTCGAACAGCCTCAGCACCGTCCTGCAGTGACTGAGCTGAGCCGAGAACAGCAGCAGGCTGTTACCAAGGCGACGAGACGACGCCTCCCACTCAGGCCTCTGAGAAAGGACGCCACCGACCAGCTGCGATCCGTAACACAGAGTCCGGATCTGGGAGACAAACGGACAAACACTGGGTCAGAGTAGAAACAGACGAAACCTTCTGCAGAATGACGCTGAGATCCAGAGGGTTTGGGTGATTTTTGGTATTTATTTATTGAATTTTTTTAAATTTTTGTTACGTTCACTCATTCTTTTCCTTATTGTTTGTCCACTGGTGTTCAATTACTTTATCATTTTCTTAATTTTTGTTCATTGCCTGATTATTTTCTTCACTTTAAAGGGCTTACATACAGCTTTTGTCCATTTTATTTATTTATTTTTTTCTTTATATTGGCCATTTTCTCGACAGGTTGTTCATTATTTCCTTCATTTCAAGTTCACTTTAGCTCATTCTCTTTATTTTAGAGTTTTATATATATATAAAATTTTAAGAAAAAAGTCTGAATTGTGAGATTAAAGTCAGAATTCTAACTTTTTTCCTCAGAATTCTGACTTTTTTTTCTCAGAATAATAAAAAAATACATATTGGACCTTTTTTTTTTCCCCAGTGGCTCTAATCCCCTTCCGTAGACTACACATAGTCTTGTGTTAAACTTTTATTCCACTTTTATCTCTGTTGTCTTTGCAGGGATGAAATATCATAGATATTTAATTCTCATTCTCTTTTCTTCAAATATGCAAATGTATGCACACTACAGCCCTAAAATCCACTCGATGAACTGAACTAAATGTGTTATAAAGGTTAAGGTCTGTATTTAGTTTTTGAGTATTTGACCTCTGACCCCATGAAAAGAACCAGCACAAACAATTAGAAACATCTGAACATGTGTTGAATGAAACCTGGTGTAAAACATCAGGAAATTAATGCCATAAATCTCATATCATCTGAACAACAGAGTTAAAGACATGTTAAGTGCAAAGGGAGGTCACATTAAATACAAACACTGGTTTATATAGAAGCTGTTTTTACCCTGAAGCTTTAGTTTTTCCTGCTGTTTTTTCTTCACATTTATCAGATTGGATCTAAATAGTGAAACTGACACAAAAGCATATGTTTATTCCCAGAGTTTGTGCAGATTCTCACCACTTTATCCCTTCCTCTGTAGGACTCCAGCATCCGGACCAGAGACTCCACAGACTCCTGCATGTCTGTTTATCTGTCCGTCCGTCTGTCTGATTATCTGTCTGTCAATCTCATAAAACCACCGGATAAATAAACACCGGTCTGTGGAGCTACATCATCTCAAAACACACAAACCGAAAAACTACACACAACCGAAGGTGGACTTTAAACAGGAAGTGAACCCGGACAGACATTACGAAACGATCACAGATGGAACAGACGGATCAGAGACCACTTCCTCTTTTACCTCGTGATCAGGCTGCTCTCTTCTGATTGGTTAATGTCATTACCATGGGAACGTGTGTCTCAACAACGGCTGAAATAAAAATAATAAAACAAGTTATTGCATGGATTTTATTTTATTTTTTTGTTATCAATTTTAAATTTTGATTAGATATTAAGTTATTTGTGTTTGATCATATGTGTTACCTGAATATTTACAGTAAGATAAAAAAATTTTAATTAAATTTATTTAGAATTTGAAGAAAACACAAACATTACTGTGAAACTAAGACTAAAAAACCAAATATTAATTTATTATTATTGTATTAATTTTACTTGATTTTTTTGTTTATTATTTTATATTTGTCATAATTTGTTATTTTCTGTTTTTGATTATTTTCTTAATTTCGTGTTAAATTTGGTTCTTGTTCTGGATGTTATGTAATTTTCTGGTGGTCAATTTTCTTTGTTATTTTCTTCATATTAAACTCTGTTTTCTGCATTTTGTTATTTATCTTCTTATTTTTTTTTGTTTCATTCACTTTTTTCTTCATTTCTCTTAATTCAGGAATATTTTGCATTAAAAATACTACACATATCTTACAACCCAGCCCATAAAGCAAACACTTTGTCCTTAAATTCATCATAAATATAGCTTTGAACATCGTTGTGGAAAGGAGATAAAAACTGTAAAAAGAAGGTAAAACGGTCAGACAATTTTAGTAAAAGGCACATTTCAGCTGTTTCAAGTAAAACTAAGACACATGAATCAGAAAAAAATATTTTATTTAAATTATCTCAGAGGCCAAAAAAAAATTAAAAAAAACCACAAAGCAAACAGTGATAGTGTATTAAACTTTTATACAAATCAGATTGAGAAACATGAATTCAAATATTTTCAGAGCAGGTTCGTGTTGTATTTTTCACACAGTTTGATATTCTTCAGTTAATATTGTTAGTTTGATTTCAGCTAAACCTGGTTGTTTTCTATAATGCACTGTACACATATAAGGAAAAATCCAACAAAAATTTTGTTGTTTCTTGTTCCTTTTTTCTCAGACATGCGTAAATGTAAATCTGTAAACATGTAAATCCTTTACACCTGAATGCAATGACGTCAATTCAGTAAAGTTTTCCACAACATGTGGATCTGTAATTGTTGTTTTTCATGTTTTGTTAAATATACAGTTTCATAGTTTTGAGTTTGATTTGTTTCTTTCTCTTGTGTTTAGTTTGTTAATAATCAGTGTGTGGAGAGTCGTTGTCGTACACATCTGAAAGAAAGAAAAATACATTTATTAAAAAACAAAAAAAAAAAACATGGTTGTTTGTTAAAAATGTAATAAAATGATGAGGAGGATAAAAGAAATAACTCACCTCCTACATAGTCGACGTCATCATAAATGTCTCCTTCCCTAAAAACAAGAAAATGAAAGAATTTTTTAAAAAGGAAGTAGTGGAATTACAGTCAAATATGAATAAAATGTATTTGTATTGTAAAATGTAATTATGAGTTTGTATGTGTAATGAAAAATATAAAAGTACAGCTGTCAAAAATACAGTATCACATGTAGTAAAATACACAATTATTTTTCTTGTTTTTGGTCACTGTTGTTCATATTCTGATTATTTTCTTCATTTAAACAGGATTATATGTAGTTTTGCTAATATCTAGTTATTTTTCCTTCATTTTTTGTTTATTATTGTACATTTTGTGTATTTTTTTTATGTTAATTTTGGTTCACATTCTTGATTTTCTTGTTCATTTTCTCTATTATTTTCTACATTTTACATTCTACTTAGTTCATTTTGTTGATTATTTTCTTCATTTTGTTGATTTTTATTCTTTTTTTTGGTTCATTTTTGTTCATCTTTATTATTCTGTTTCATTTTTCAATCCGTTTATGCATTTTATTGATTACTTTGTTTTGTTTTGGTTTTTTTTGTTTGATTTCTTTCTTTCTCTCATGTTTAGTTAATAATAATAATAATAATAATAATAATAATAATAATAATAATAGTTAATAATCAGTGTGTGGACAGCTACTGTCATATATGTCTAAAAGAAAGAAAAACAGATGTTCCATATTTTTTTAATGAGTTTGTATTTATCTTGCTGTTAAACTAAATCTAGAAACTAAATTAAAAAAAGAAAAATAGGGTCAGATTAGATTTTAAGAGGATGAACTCACATTGGGAGAAGAAGAGATCTGTTAACGTAGCCATCTGTGGAAAAAAGAGGTAAAATTAACACTTTTATGAAACAAAAAAAGTGAAATTCATTCAGTTCTGTCATTCTTGAGCTTTTTAAAGGTTCAATATGACACATTGGTGACATCTAGTGGTGAAGTTACAGACTGCAGCCCCATGAATACACTTCTAACTGAATTTTGTTAAAAAAAAAAAAAAGAGCAAAAACACCAATTGACTTGGAGGAGGAGGAGGAGGAGGAGGAAGAAAAAGAAGAAGAAGATTATACATAAATAAAGTGATGTTTCTGAGCATTATATTTCATTTCTGCAGTTAGATCCTCTTAAATTTTATGCAACAGACCTTTTAATCTGAAAAATCAAGTAAAGTTTCTGATATTAAAACATGCATCGCCTACTATCATTCCAGATATTAACACAGCAAATTCTATTTTTCTGAGAACTACGACATGTGGGATCATTTTGGTTTTATGGGTGTGTGTCTCATTTGCAGGTTTTAATGCAGGTTGTGACACATGTTCTGTCGTTGTAAAGACAAAGATCTTCTATGGAACAGATGGAAACACATGAACCCACAGAAAAGTCCAGATATCTGGTCCAAAGCAGAAACAAACTCACTGTTAAACCATTACGACAGAAGATTTCAACAGGTTTTTGTATCTGAGTAAATATTTAAAACTGAGGAAAAGATGAACTCTGGAACGTTTACACTGTTGGAAAACTTTAGTGAATCCTCTGTTTTTTATGGGTTTGATGCGACTGAATGGAACCAGGAACATGAATGTAAAATTAACTTTTATAAACATTCTAAACAGTGTGTAGATGTAATGTCAATATGATGTAAATATAATATCACGAATGCTAGAAATGGTACTAATGTTGATTCACAATTCCACTGGGTGTCACTATTTAATATGATATAATGAAAGGTTTATATGATAAACTCATTTTCTTTCCGAGGTCACATTCAGTCCATTTTAATCTGAAGTGGACCAGTAAAATAATAGCATAACAGCCAATAAACAATGACAACTCCAAATTGTTTTAGTGCAAAAAATAACATTAAATTATGCTATTTATTACTTTACAAACTATCCAAACAAAAAGGATGTGGACGACCTGAAAAAGATATTTGTTCAGAAAAATAAGGACAATTTTATCAATATTATGCCTCGATTTATCATTTGTACATGTGCATTACAGGTCAGATCTACAAAGGCACAAAACATTTAGTAACAGGTGAAATATTGTTCAAATTGCCCTTAATTTTCTTCAGACATTTCAGGTTGTTTGTATTTGTTCAGTTTATTCACATTTTATTTTTAAAGGATAGTTTGTTAATGGAAATATTTTCACAATTTCGTGTTTTTTGCACTAAATCAAAGAGAAACAAGTGGTTCCAGGCACAACAGACCCAGCTGGTTTGAAAAGGATCTGCAAAAAATAAGCTTTTGGTTTTAGCCTCTTCCTTTTTTGGTTTTTGTGTTTATTACCCCTCTCTCGAAGGGGAGGTGAGGGTATTGTCTGGGGTTCATTTTTTGTTTGTTTGTGTGTTTTTCAGCAACTTTATGCAAAAACTACTGGACCAATTTCTATGACATTTTCAGGAAAGGTGTGAGGTGCTCCAGAAGAGATCCCATTAAATTTTGGTGAATGTAGGTCAAAGGTCAAGGTCAAAATTCACCGAAACAGTGTTTTTGCAAGAGATAGAACAAATCAGGTGAAACATTTAAAAGGGGCGGGGTTTGTCGTGCCTGGAAACACTTGTTATGATTGTTGTACTGAGTGGAATGATTGATGTACAAACCAAAAAAAAAAATCATTCATTCATTCATTCATATTTTGTATCGATATGATGTCATCACATCTATTCCTGTGCTGATGTCAGCGTATCAACGGCCTCTATATATGTGACAAGTTTGATGTAAATGGGAGAAAAATCCTTAAAATTATAATCACATCTATTCTGGGATCACTGGCAGTCTATAAACCCCATTTGATATGAGTTCAACCCATAGTTTTGCGGCTACAGATATTTGAAATTTCACTCATTATAAGTAAATGAAGAAAAAAAGAATATAAAAATTCATAAAAAATTCTAACTTTGACCTACTTTCCCCAAAATGTAATCAGATGTAATGGGAGTCACTGACAATCTATAAACCAAATTTGGTATGAATTTACCTGATAGTTTTGCTGCTAAAGTGTTAACAAACGAACCAAACCAAAAATAACACCCCTTGCTTCTTTTTTGGGGGTGGGGCCAAAATTAGTGTTGTCATTAATTATAGGCATAGTATCATTTTTTTTCCCACATTAAACTAAGCAGAAACTTGATGCCATTTCTTTGTGTAATTTTTGCACTTTGCAGATTCATCTTGGGCTGGATTGGAACCTTTGGTGGGAGGGTTTTAGTCCCTGGACCGTATGATTGACACCTGTAGGTTCAGGTACGAAGGTTCTAAAGGACTGTTTCCATTCAACTCATAAACGCTTCAGTCAAACTTCTCATGCACTTTA
>JAPTYQ010000019.1:9574817-9590739 GCA_029814465.1 Ostorhinchus cyanosoma
GGTTCAGGTACGAAGGTTCTAAAGGACTGTTTCCATTCAACTCATAAACGCTTCAGTCAAACTTCTCATGCACTTTATGTATTTAAGTGTAGACGTACATTTTCCAAAGCGGTTGCGACACAGAGCTTTCTTGCTGTTGGTGATCTGGATGACGTCCAGGATTTCTCCCTGAACCACAGGTAAGTCCTTCCCCCCTGGTTTCTTTATGAGGCTGTTGGGATCCACCATCATGGAGTGGAGAACCTTCAGCGGCCCGTCGAACTGGAAAACACACATGGAAGTTTTGAGTTCATGATGGTTTATGGGCTGAGCTTTACAGCGTTAGGCTTCAGTTTGATTCATTTCCCTTTTCATAAAGACTGATTTAAAGTGAGTAAAAAAAGTAGAATTTAAAAATAAAAAAAGGGTGAAAAACCTACCTTAAATTTTTTTCTTAACTCTTTTTCAACTTTGGGATCTATGCTGGAATAAAAAGAAGATTGTTTTAATTTTCAGAATTAAAATAATCCACAGCCTAATGGTAAAAATACTAAACTCCACTTAAATAGCAGGACTGAACGGATAAATACCTGATTTCAGTGGGTGGAGGAGGGAAATCCTCCAGTGGTTGAACATCATCATAATCATCTGTAGAGAAAGTACATCAAAATAAAAGTATAATATTGAGTGTTTTTGGAAATAAATACACAGATTTGGATGAAGTAAAATGAACTTATCAGTATAAACCAAAACATTAAATAAATAACACAAAATATTTAAGATAAAAGAAATGGATAATAATTTTATTTGATCATATAATCATATATTACGTTTCAAATGCTGAACTTTAACAAATAGAACAAAGTGTTTGTTTAAAGTTGTTTATTCTGAACTAAAAGGAGGATGCATCAGTGACGGACAAAGATGAACTTTAGTCTCATTTCTAAACGTCTTCAGATGTAAATAAACATTTAACCCTTAAAGTACCAGTCCTACTTTTGGAGCAGCTCCAGGATGATTTCTTTTTCTTTATTGATATTGTATATTATATATTATAATGTTGTTGTATATGAAGAAAAGAGACAAAGAAATAAATATGCATGTTTATTTCACCGCTGCAAAAACAAACAAATCTAAAGCCTAAAAAAAATGCCTAAAACTTCTGCACAGATCTGAATGTTCTTAGTTTGAGGTTTTCTGTTTGGTTTTAGAACGGAGTTTTACTTTGTGTTTTATATGTGGTTTTAGTTTGGATGTAAGGGTGATATCTGTACTTTCTGTAGCTGCTGCTGCTGTTGTCTTGGTCAGGACACTCTTGCAAAAGACTTCTTTTTTTTTTCGGCTTAAATAAAAGTTAATTAAAACCAAAAAAACAAACAAACCTGACAGTTGTTTTGTTATACTTACCGTCATCTGCAACAAAACTGGAGGGAAAAGGAAACAGAAATGACGTCAGTGGGAAAAAAACATGAGTGAAACTGAAAAAGCTGCAGAATATTGCAGAAAAATTGCAGAATATTTCATCTGTGATGTTAGAAAAACCTGCCCAGAGCAGAAAAACGCTCCAGACTGCAGATCTAATACGTCGTGGTGCATTTGGTGTTGACTGTGCAGGTTCCTGTACCTGTCTCTGCTGTTGGACTCCAGGTGGAACAGCTGAGGAGGATCAGGCGGCGGCGGAGGCAGCGGCGAAGTGTCGACTTTTCTGGACTGAAGCGCTTTACGTTTCACAGCCTCGTAGTCGATGTCGACGCACGTGTTACTGATGTAACCGTCTGGAAGTCAGAATAGAATAGAATAGAATAGAATAGAATAGAATAGAATAGAATAGAATAGAATAAAATAAATAAAAATAATAACAAATGCCATAATCTAGTTTTATATTGTGATAAATATCATTGCATTAGTTAGTTTGGTTTCAATTTTTATCTTTGTGTACGAAATGCCTGAAATGGTTTTTACTTAATTTTTCTCAACATTTATTTATTTATTTATTTATTTATTATAATTTCTTTATCTATGACTATGATTTTAAATGTTTTGCCTTTAAATTTCTCAATTATTTTTCATGCTCTGACTGTAAATACTAACTTTCTACCAGAACTAACCATTTACTTTCTTCACATCTCACTGAGGAAGAAAAATCGACCATTAAACTTTAAGGAAATTTTGATGTTTTTTCATTTCAAATCATCATGAACTGGAACGTAACAGCTGTAGACATGCATGATGCGTCCCAATATTTTTGTCTATATAGTTTATAAACATCAACGTTTCCTTGAAGTTTAACCAAAAATTTCAGTTAGTCTTGAAGAACTCAGATTTATCATTGTTTATCTCAAACTTTTTAACACATAAAAGAGTTTCATGTTCAATAATATAAATTCAGTGATCAAACATAGAACTAGAGCAGTGAAAACACCATTTGCACAAATCGGTTTATCACAGAAAGTGGAGTATCATCTGCGTAACATGATATTTTTCCTCTATTTTTTTCCTCTACACTAATATTACTGCAGTTTCTTAGCAGCCACTCCACTTTTAGGAGCAAAACCTTGATGTTAAGATATTTAGGCTCCAAATTATCACTATTTTTCTTTCATTTGTGTTGATTTAAGGAGCTGACACATGCACTGACGTGACTTAGATGAGGTTGATGTTGACGTGGTTTACAGAGATTTGATGTCAAACTCACAGTTTCCGCTCAAAGTGCGACCCAACCACTTTCCTTCAGGGTTGTTCTTCACTCGGATGATCTCCACACTGTCGCCTTGTCGCACATTGAGGTCTAGTTTTCCTCCTCCATACCAGTCGTGTCGCACTTTGGCGGTATTTAGAACCTCCACCTCACCATGCAACTACCAAGACAGAAGAACTTACACGAATTAGTGAGAGTTTAACGATAAAATGCATGAAGTGATGATTACTACGGCGGCATATCAGGGCCGCGTAAGAAAATAAAAACACATGTCACTACAAACATAAAGTCATAAAATATCAAGATAAAACCCATAGTTTTATGAGAACAAAGTCTAAAATAAAAAAGACAAAGTTTTCTGAGAAGAAAGTTGTAATATTTTGAGAATAAAGTCTTAATATTAAGAGAATGAAGTTGTAGGTAAAAAAAAAATCCCTCATAATTCAACAAAAATAATGTATTTCTATTAAATTAAAATCATCATATTTCGAGGATTAAGTCATAATGTTACCAGAATAACGTTTTAATTTGAAATAGGTGGGAAAAATATCATAATTCACAAGAATACAGTTGTAAAAACACTCATCGTATAAAGGAGAACTTCCTTTGGGGTTTATGTACGACCAAATCCTGAGCCTATTAGCCCCGCCCACCATCAATGCATTAGCATTAGTCGTCCGGTCCAACGGAAGTGAAAGCTTCTGCTTCACTCGTGTTCACTGAAAACGGAAACTGTCATCAACAAGGTTTAACGCTTACAATTTCTAAATCATGACTTTTTACACCACTATTGCGAATTTAATTTTAAAATATTAAAACTTTAATCTCATAAAAGTACATCATCATTTTTGCTAAATTCTGAGTTTTTCTAAACTATGACGTTATTTTCATAATATTATGGCTTTATTCTTGAAATATTATGACTTTATTCTTGTAAAATAATGACTCTTCTTGTATTCGACTTTTATTTTCTTAAGTGGCTCTAATACACCGTCGTAGATTACTACTTGGCCATTGAAGTGAATTTGCTGTGATCCTTTAGATGTTTTTGTTTCTTTTTTACCTTAAAGTTCTTCCTTTGTTCATTTTCTCTTTTTTGACGCTGCATTTGGTCTTTCTTCTCTTGCTCTCGTTGCCTTTTGGCGTCTTTTTTGTTTTGCTCGACGGGGACTGGATTCACTTCAGTCTGATCTCTGAAACATTAATGGCACAATCACAATCAAAAGCGACTTTACAGAAAAAAAAAATCCTTCTTGGTTAAAAATGTGAAAGAACAAAACTTTTCCGAGAAACAAGTGCATCTTTTTAATTGCGGAAAGTGACACCAATTTTGTTTTTGCAAGCTTTGCTCTTGCAGGTTTTTTCCATCTTTACTCTTTTCTCTGCAAAAAACACACTTTATATCACTTCCAAATCTTTTGACAGTGACTGCATCCCTTCGATCAATACCACATTTATTCAGTTAATAAAATGCACCAGTGTTACATGCACTCAGATGCTTTGTGGTTGAGATCTGAATAACTTTTTTCACTCTTTTTCACAGTGTCGTGCCTTGCAGACTCTGCAGTGAGCTTCAGTCTTTTATCATTTCATTTTTCTTCCCATCTACCCACATTTTACAGCACCAGCTCCACCCTGCATTTTCTCACACTGTCCCACTTTTAACACAAAATACTCACACGTCACAGGCACATATTATAGCCACGAATAAAGTTATTGCACTGTTTTTAACAAGCTACAACACTGCAGAGTGTTAAAAGGCATCACTGTATTGAAAAAAAAATGAAGCCTGTGATCAAGATGGATATTCAAGGTTTTCCCTGTGGTAGATGCACAAGTTGTGTAGGAGCAAATATAACTGTAGAAGCAACAGAAATAAATAAAACAGTGTTTTTTTTTTCCTCACAGCAGCTGCAACATACTGTACTATTGAACTGTAGACACAAACATTGATTAGATCGAATAAAAAAGGTTTTCACTTACTCATCAATAAACTCGTACACGTCTTCATCCTCCTACGAGAGAAAAATATTATTTTAAAATGTGAATATCAATGGTTAAAGCTCAGATTAAAAGCTAATTCCACACACTGGGCACATGATTGGATATGTGACAGTGATTAAGTTAAATAAAAATGCTGAGTAAATGTGTTAATTTCAATATTACAATCATATAAAGTTTATCTTCCAGCAAAAAACAGAACTTTATTCAAACTCAAGGGCAGTATGTTCGTACTACACCTGCATTGAATTCATAAAACACTTGATATTTTCATTTTATAGGAAGTAAAGTTTTATTTCAGTTTTCAGTTCTTACCCCGTCGACACACTGTGAACTGTTTTCACTCCACGACTCTGTGAAATGACACAACGAGTTATTAAAAAGACACTGTTTTTCTTGTAAAGCTTTTCAGAATAAAAGCTTCAATTCTGAAGCATTGTGTGATAAAACTGTCTGTTGGATAAATGATGTTTTGGAAGCAAATTCGATGTAACTTTACCGTTCTTTTCAATACTTGCAATGTCGTCATAAGCCTCCTGGTCATCATCAAAGTCCCTGAAATGGATCAAAAACAAACCAAACTGAAACACATGTTTTCTTAATATTATTCAGCAAAAACATTCTTTTTACATGTGTATCTGCATTTAACTAAGAAAGAAAGAAAGAAAGAAAGAAAGAAAGAAAGAAAGAAAGAAAGAAAGAAAGAAAGTGACCTGACATACGCACAATAAAACTTATAAAGACTAATAATATAAGCAGAGAAAATAATTGATAGGATGAACAAAAAGGAAGAAAATCATCACTAAAACAAATATGAACAAAACATCAGTAAAATGATTTAAAAAATGGACTTAAACATGAATAAATGAACAAAATACGAAGAAAATATAGCCAAAATCATTGACTAAAAGAACAAAAATGAATAAAAACATCAATAAAATGATCAAAGATGAACTAAACATGAAAAAACTAACAAAAATGAACAAAAGTGAGCAAAAAAAAATCTACAAAATCATTCAGAAGCTGAACAAAAATGAACAAAATGATCAAAAAGAGAACAAAATCATCAATAAATTGAACAAACGCTGATATAACACTCTATACTATATTTAAGAGTGATTCCATATGGATGTAAACCTGACCTGTTTGAATAATAAATATGGGACGTTGCCTCATCGTGTTGGACAAAGCGAAGACAATATGATGAAAATGTTAAAACTGTGATGAAACTACAGCTGAAATACAATGAAAAACCTGCGAGAACAGCATCTGTGAGTGGAGTGGGTGAGTTCCTGCTGGACTGACGTTAGTTCCTGCGTTCATGGTGCTTTTATTTTGGCGTTTGTGCAGGTTGTGAAGGGTTGGACTCACACTGAGGCGATCTGGTGAGGCAGTCTGCTGGGTCTGGAGGAGAGTTGTGGAGGTTTAGGAGGACTGATGACCGCAGGGAGAGACATCTGTCTGCCCGTGGAGGCTGGAGAACCTGCAGAGGACGGACAGATGGACAGACGCTCACTACATCCACGCACGACCAGGAAAGATTATCACCAACCTGCTCAGCATCACACGCAGTTCAAAGTGTTATCTGACAGAGTTTGGTGCATTTAATGAACACATTTCCACATCAGCGACAGAATACACTGGAAAAAATCTAAACCTTTCCAAGTGTATTTGTCTCATTTTTAGTCCAAATATCTCATCACATTTAAAATAAAACAGAATCACCTAAAGAGGAAGTTTTCAGTGAGATTTAAGAACTGATTTATAGACAATAGATCTGGAAAATCTGATTTCAAGAAATCTTACTAAGATCATTTTCACATGTACCATTGGCAGATTTTTTTTTTTTGCTTGAATTAAGCCAAAAAAAATCTGCCAATAGAACATGTGACAATGATGTTTTATTTTAAGTGTGATGAGATGTTTGGACTAGAAATGACAAAAAGACACTTGGTAAGATTCCGATTGTTAGTGTTATGATGTAGCCTATAAATAGATGGTAAAAACTAATAAAATAGGTATGATATTATAGATTTCTACAGCAGATATTATCATTGTAAACCAGTTTACCAAAAATCACATTATATTTCCTGAAACCAAAGCAGATAAATGGAAATATTTCACTTCTGAAACTTGACTTTTTCAAACCAAAAAAGGCCTGTGGTTCATGAGGTGAAGAAAATCCCCCTAAATGTCGTCCCGTTACCTTTGGCTTGAAAGTCTGGTTTCGACCGGCTCTGTATGCCAAGTGTCATGAGATAACTTCTGTTATGATTTGGTGCTGTGTAAATAAATTTGATTGGCTGATAGAACATCTGCACTGGACTGGAGCACAAAAACCAAACCAAACCAAACCAAACCAAACCAAACCAAACCAAACCAAACCTGTTCAAACAAAACCCTGGACCTGAAAAGATGTTTGAATATGCAATGAATACTATAAAATACACATATTTACGTGTTAGGACCAAGTATTTCCTCCTTTTCACGCCTTAATCTGCACTTTGACATTTTACAACTCGCCTAATTTCTGCTTATTCAGTGAGTAGAAAAGGTGTCTTTAAAAACATAAATTATGACCCGAGAATTCTTTTCACAGTTTAAATCATTAGACTGCTGTTTATAAGAATAAATTAGTTATAAACAAGGCATTAGAGTTGAGACATGGGTTAAATTTGCACTTGTTAATTGAAATTAGAACATATTTACATGAATATCACTATGGTTCTATCATTTTACTGAGCAATTCTATTCTATTCTATTCTATTCTATTCTATTCTATTCTATTCTATTCTATTCTATTCTATTCTATTCTATTCTATTCCATTCCAACTGAAAATGGCTTCTTTTCTAAAACTGTCTTTTTTCTAGTAATGTTAGTGAGTAACATTACCTCACATAAACCTCCCACTCACTATGTGGAAACTTTAAAGTTTATATTTTACTCTAAAAAGGTACAGTTAGTGTTTCTAGTAATAGTAATAGTTTTAAAAAAACAGGATGAACTCAGATAACTCACATAACGCCTCATTTCTGCTTATTTATAGTGAGAACAAGATTTTTTTTTTTCCTTGTTTTTTTTTTTTTTTAACATAAATGATGATCCTAATATTCTTTTCACAATATAAACCATTAGGCCACTGTTAATAATGACACATTAGTTCTAAACAAGGCATTAGTGTTAGAAATGAGTTCAATCAGACATAAAAATTAGAACATATTTACATGACTGCTGTTGTGGTTCTATCGGATTACTGATGATATTTAAGCAAAATAAGTTACAATAATGATTAAACAGGTGATATGCGACTTTTATCTGCACTAATAAACTCCTTAAAGTGTATTTAATGTATTTTGTGTTAATAAAAAGTGTGATTTTCCTTTAAAACAACATATTTCCTGAATATGTGCCTTTATTTTGAAGGCTGGGTGGTTCTTCACAGACTCACCGTTGGTCCTCCAGGGGCCGGGTCGGGCAGGGGGCCCCTTGATGAACCTCCTGGAGGGCTCCAGGTTCACGTTGGGGGGCCGTATGGGTTTTTGGGGCTGGGGTCCTTCAGGAGGTAGGGGTCTCCTCAGAGGGGTCACTTCTCCGGCGCTCCTCTGGCGGTTCTGTCGAAGCGTGCCAGGCGTGGGCATGGGGGCCAGCGTAAGGGCCTGAGCTGGACTTGGACCTGGACTTGGACCTAGACTTGGACCTGGACTTGGACCTGGAGGCGGGCCCGGTTTGGGGCCTGCAGGTCTCTGGTGATTCAGCATCATGTTTTGCAGTAAATCCCCGGTCTGTCTGACCGTCAGTCCAGCTTGTCGAGGCGGTTGTGGAAAAGCAGGAAGTCTGAGGTTGGAGGCCGTGGCTGGACCCGGTCTTGGGGACCTGGGTAGACCTGGACCGGCCAGTGAGGGAGGGGCTACAGGAGACAGTCTGTGCTGCACCTGGTTGTTCATCATTGGTGGTGGGACGGCCCTCCCAAACGCCGGTCGTGGAGACTTGGGCGATCCGCTGTCTCGGCTGCTGGTGTCCGAGGTACTGGCCTTGTTGGTGAACCGGGCCCTCAGAGCCCTGACGTCGACGTTCTCCTCCTGAAAACAGCACCGACACTCAGCTGCAGACACTGACAACTGAAGCAGGAAGTCAGCATCGAGCACGGCATGCCCCCACGCTCAGACCGACGCCGGCTTCAGAAGAAAACACTTGGCACTTACATAACTTCCTGGTTGTTTTCATCTCCACAAACACAAATGAAACTTCTTCCAGTTCTAGTTCTAATTCTCTGAAAAAGAGTCTGAACTGAGGAAGAAGATACAATTAAAAGAGAAAACTATGATTACTAAAGTACCTTTGACCTGTTTCACACTGTAAAAAAACAACAAAATAAGTAGTTATTATCATTTAATTCCTGCAAAACATCCTCAAATAAATGGATGCAGAGAAGTATTTACAACCCACATAAGAAATAGTGAGGAGAGTTAAACACTGGTGTTAAAATCTACTGTTTGAGGCTAAAAACTGCTTCTATAAACCAGTGTTTGTATTCAGTGTGAACTCCCTTTGGATTTAACATGTCTTTAACCCTTTTGTTCAGACAATATTACATTCATTTTCTGATGTTTTATTTCAGGATTCATTTAACACACGTCAGATGTTTGTAAGTGTTTGAGCTGCTTCTTGTCATGGGGTCAGAGGTCAAACTAAATACTGACTTTAACCTTTAGAACACATTTAGTTACATTTTTAAGGCTGTGCTCATGTTTCTTGTATTTTCTTCTTGTATCCATGTAAACTCATTTCAACCCAGAAAAAGCAGCAAAACTAAAGGTGGATTCAGACTTTTGCACAGTTCTGTGGGTCATATTTTGTCGCATTCATTCATGTGATGCCAGTTTGTCGATTTCATTTCATTTCTAAACATTCATCCATCAGTATCAAAGTCACACTGGGCCTGTTTACATGAGAGTTTTTATTCCTGTTTAATTCCAAATAAAGGTTAATTCCGCTTTAAGATGAACATGTAAACACCTAATTCCGGTTGAAAACTTAATTCCGAATAAAGTCACTGGTTAATTCCACGTTTAATTCCGAATTAATTTATTCCTCGGACATGTAAATTCCTCTTTAACGTTCTTCCGGTCATTCTGCACATGCCCCTTGTCTCGTCCTGTTGTGATGACGCACATATTCTGCTGAAGTGAGCTCTTCTGCTGCCGTCTGTGGTTCCAACATCCTTCTCTTCTTCAGACGATCAAAATGAATTAGTCTGTTGATTCGGACAAGTTGCTACTTCATAATTATTACAAAAATAAATGCAAAAATCACACATAGTATCCGGTCTTCCATGTTTCTAGTTGAAACGAAAAGAAACAGGAAGTGAATGTGATGTTTTCTTCCAGTAGACATCATGACGTCACGTGTGCGTTCTGTCCAATCAGAACGCTCTGTACCTCCAGCTCTGAAAGAGGAATTAACTGAAGCATTTCTATGGAAACACCAAGGAAATTGGTTTAATTCTGAATTATTTTATTCAGAATAAATAATTCGGAATAAAAAAACCATCATGTAAACGTAGCCACTTTGTTGTTGGAAATATCTCCAGTGTTTAAATGTTTTAGGTTCATTTTGTCTCGTTCTTCCTTGAAATATTTGCCCCTTTCCATCCAACATTTCCACCGACCTTTATTTCCAGGAATTTATTTGCTTGGGTAAAACATTTCCTGGTAATCTAGGTGGTTTGCATTTCTACCTCAGAGTTCCTGGAAACGGATCCAAATCAGGCTCAGTCGTTTCCAGACGCCGACTTCAAGTCCTGGTAAATTTCTTTTCAAGCGTATTCGCCAAATAGTTTTGATGAGATCCTGGCTCTTCAGTGTGTTTTCAGACGGACAGACAGATGATGCAAAGTACTTATAGTTCCTCCACTTCTCATAAATTCTATTTTCTTGCTCCATTTTGCAAACGATCAAAACACAAATGAAGTGTGTCCTTGCAGAAATGGAATAATGGAGTTTGCAGAAACCACTCGAACGCTGCAGGTGTGTTCCACCAATCAGTGTTCTTCAGCACATGGCCCCACCCCCAAGGATTATGGGGAATCTCAAAAGTCCCGCCCCCTTATTACGAATTTATTTCAAGGAAAGTTTGGGAACAAGGGTACGTTTTTTTTCCCAGGTAATTTAGATGGAAACACGCCGAGGTTTTTCAAAATCCCTGGAAAATGATCCAATTTTGTGCAGTGAAAAAGGGCTGATGTGTGTAACGGTGCAGAGTTCACACGCTCTGGGTCTGCGTCAGGTCAGTCCAGGACCAGCAGCTGAGCTTTCCAAGCAGAGTTTGGAACATGAGCACCTTAGGATTTCACTTTAATGCAGCATGCGTTGATCCAAAATGACACTACACTTTCCAGCATCAACAGCGCATCACAGAGGCAACAAAGACCTTTGACCTCACTGCAAATGATTTAGTTCTTACCAAGATTTAAAAAAACACACAAAACTCAACAACTTAGATTTAGAAATGTTAGATAATTTACTTGTTTTAAGAGTTAACCACCAGGTTCAAGAGCAGTTTTTCTACGACTTCTCATATTATTTGCACTACTTAAATTCTATGTTTTACAAATATCTTACTTTGCAAAACTTTTTATTTTTTAATGTAAATAACTGCCTTTTACTGATATTTGTTGTTGTTTTACAGATATTTGTTGTTTTACTCATATCTGTTTTACTGATAATTATTGTCTGTAAATTCTTGTAGTGAACCTGAGAGTTCTACCTCATTTTCATAAAACAATGACAATAAAGAGATTCTGATTCTGATTTTGATTTTGATTTTGATTTTGATTCAGATCTGGACAAACACATGTGGGGTTACCATGGAAACTGCAGACAAACCCATGTGGGACCTTTATATGCAGCCCAAATGAAACCCTTCTGGGGCCCACATGGACATGCTGGCTGGGTCATACTGCACTTCCTGTACACACTGTATAATTTGTATAATACACTATCATATGCTTTTGTAACCTGTAATCTATAATATTTAATCTGATTTGATGCAAACTGCATTTTGTTGCTTTGTATTTGTGACATGTGCAATGACAATAAAGTTGAATCTAATCTACTTTCTGATTTTAAGTGTTCACAAGAAATCATGTCAAGTGAAAGGATCTTGCTGCATAGACAGATATTTCATTTGTTTTTCGAGTACCTTTTTCCTCAGATTGTTTGTTCACTGCAAAAATCTAAATCTTACCGAGTGTATTTTTCTCATTTCTAGTCCAAATATTTCATCACACTTAAAATAAGATGGAATCACCTAAAGAGGAACTTTTCAGTGAAATATAAGAACTGATTTATAGACAATAGATTTTGAAAATATTATTTCAAGAAATCTTAAGTAAATTTTCACGTGTTCCATTGGCAGATTTTTTTTTACTTAATTCAAGATTTTTATTTGTAAAAGTCAAGCAAAAAAAAAAAGTCACGGTATTGTATTATAATCTAAAATCATTAGTATGTTAACCAGAAATAAGAAGATTTTACTGAATTAGATTTGAGGTTTGGTGCTGTTGCATGATTACTTTTTGAGTGAAATGAAGTAAAATTGTAAATTAATGGTTAAATTTAAATTATTTGCAGCTCAATTATTTATTTATTTTTTTTTTACAGAAGCTGATAACAGCCGTAGATTCACATATTATTTTATGGTTGTTATCTTGTGATTAATTAATTCGTTGTTATGCAATAGCAAGGATAATTTTCTCGTGATAACGAAATACATTAATTCACTATCTCGAGATAACAGAGTTCATTTTCCCATAGTTACTGTAAGTTACTGTAAATTGTTGAATGTGTATCTGCTCTGTACTGCACATGTGGAGGATGTGGTACCTGCTCACATCTAAGTTCTGTATATGGTGGTTTATTACGAAATAAAATAAATGTATTCCTTATCATGAGAAAACAATCTTTGTCATCTCGAGACAGTGATTTAATTGATTTGTTTTCACAAGTATAACAACCATAAAATAATTTGTAAATCCACGGCCGTTCTCGGCTTCTGTAGTTTTTCACTTCAGTTCACTGTCAGATGAATAAGTGTTTTTCTTCAGATACATTTTTTTAAGAGATATGTATAATAATTATCATAAAAAATGTCCAAATCCTGCAGAAATATTCCACTAGACACTGGATTATAACCAACATTTAGTGTATCACAGTATCAAAGTTAACATATTTGTAAATGACAGGAAGAGTATGAATAATGGAATAATGAAGCGCAGTAAAAAAAAAAAAAAAAAAGTTCAGTATTTGTGTCTGAGATGAGACGGACTTGAAGGATGAAGCTGCAGAAAATGAAGGGAAATACAATGTTTGCTTTAAAGTGGTTGACTTTAACCTGACACGACGGTTTGGGTGATTCTTCTTTTTCCTCCTCACACCAACAGTCTCGTCTTTTTTATTCCTGCTGTTTATCAGCTCCGTGCAAACCTTGGCTCATAAACAGAACCCACCTGACCTGCAGCCCAGTGTTCGAACCTCATGGACTCATTTTCTTTCCAATGAGGATGTTTTAATAATTAGATATTAAAGTGATTAGGAGTTATTACTTCATATGACTTTGTACATTTTCACAGTCACATCTGAATGCAGGGACTAAGATGGGAAGAGTATTCAACATATAATCTAGAAGAAGCTTCTTACACACACTACATGGCCCTAAGTATTTGGACGGTGACACACATTCTGTAATTTTGCGCCTGTTTGCCACAACATCACCTGAGTTTATTAGAACAGTGTACCATTAGAACACCTGACAGATCTGAAAATATTGACCTTTTTTGCCTCCGAAACATGACAAAATATTCATGAAACAAACAGGTGGTTGGTCTGAGCACAACAAAAATCAGATGAGGTGAATCCTGCAGTTTTTGTTCACTTTTACCTTGAATATTTCCTTAATGATCAGGATAGTCCTTGTACATTCAGCAGAATCACACACTTGTGTTCGGAGACTCAGCATCAGGACCAGTTTACCCAGTGCTGTAGTGGTCCCAACAGAAGTGGCTCCACTCACATTTTTTTAACTAGTCCAGAAAAACACCCTGTGATGCCAGTGACATATAGGACTACTCTACTCTATCAGCAGTATTTGCTCACTATAGTAACATTATAATGACGTAATCAGGAGCAGTTTGTAGGTTTTACTGCTCACAAAAGCAGCTGCATGAACGGAAATGAATTCAACATGAGACAAACATGAGATAACATTAGCCTTTCATAATATTAGCCTACTCACATAGTTTAACTACTGACAACATCTCTAGTTAGCAATATTTTCCTGGGTTTGACCCGCCCTACTCTGCCTCTGATTGGTTCATCAGCCCTCATGCCTAAAGTCAACCAATTGAATCAGTGAAGGCAGCGAGTACTGGCCAATCAGAGGCAGAGTAGGGCGGGTCATGGCTTCACCACCCTGGAGGAAAAAATGAGCAATTTCAATCACACATACTATTGAATGGTGCACATCAGGGGGATTTAGAAGTGGGTAGACTCATTGCTGACTGAAAAATTCGCAGATGTACCGCCGTATACCCTGAACTACACCCGAGTTCAGCCTTCCTACTGTGTTAATGTTGACACTGACCCATTTTAGGTTCTAAATGCAGACATGAACCACAAGTTTGTTTATTGCATCAAGGCTTTTTTGACTTTGTCAGGAATCTCTTTTTCAACAAAATAACACAGAAAACATTTTTTCACTAATTTATGAAATGCTGTGGTTGAAATTATGACCTTTGTGTTGTTGGGGTCAGTTCTGCCCCAGTTATAAAACTAAGGTTAGAAAGCTATAATTAGAGCCAAAACTGAAATCCTACGTGCACTGTCGCCCCTCCAATCATGTGAGCTTTTGGAGATTCTCATTTAGCCTTGTAATCCAGTATACCTGCACAAAAACAAAACAGGCAGACGTTCGTGTCCACACATGAGGACAGTTCAGGATAGAGCTGGTGATCTGCAGAGTGCACATGGAGGGGAAACTGACAAAAAAACAACAAACAAAAGGCCCAGAGGCTCACACCAAAACTATTAAAACCAATATTTTCATGTATAAGGAAGTCTAACAAGGTAACCAAGAGATGAGAAACAGATTGGATGATAGAGGATTGTTTTTAGTGTATTTTACAGCTGATTTAAGACATGGGCTAAAACCGATCCATTAACAAAACAGAAAGCAAACACTAGAGGAAGGTTATCCAGCATCACACCAAACAATGATCACACAAGGAATTTGGATTCTCCTGTGAACGAACAGGTTTGTGTGACAATGACGTAGAAATCCTATAACTGTTAGTAATCAGATTATTGTGATAATCAGATCCGAGGTGTTTACATGCACTTCAGAAATGCAGTCCATTATTGGATGTCTTTTGGGTAATGTATATAATGATGGTAGAAACATCCTATTATTGTTTTGATTACAGTACTATATGTACACATGCACAGATGTAAAAGAACTAAATAAATCAGATTAACCTGTATACATGCACACAGACATCAGAGTATTAGGCAGAAATCCAGGCGTGTTAATCTGAATTCTCATACTCAGATTATGCCGTTTGCATGATTACTTGAATAATCTGAAAACTCCAGATATTGGATAGTGATCGGAGTATTAGTGTGTATATAAATGAGCTCACTGACAGTCAAATAGGCTGAGTTTTTTTGTTTGTGGGTGTGAAATTATATAAATCTTTACGGCTATATTGTATGGTTCATAGAGCATAATGATGTCTCTGTAGATAATTCATTCTTTTTATGGGTATTTTAATGCTCTATTTAAAAAAAAAAAGAAAAAAAGATGGAACCTCTTAAATATCCGAAGGGTTCTAATAATTGCAGTATTTTTGTCAAAGCCCTTGGGTTAAAGCTCAAAGTCCACACTTCAGTCACATCTTGGTGATGCCTCTGTAGCGGTGGTACATTAGAATATACAGTCGCGGAAAAAATTATTAGACCACCCCTTGTTTTCTTCAGTTTTCTTGTTCATTTTAATGCCTGGTTCAACTAAAGGTCCATTTGTTTGGATAAATATAATGATACCAACACAACTAGCTCATAGTAGTTGAATTTCAGAGCTGATATTTATCCATTTAACATGTTTTCTTGACAAAAAACCAAAATTACTTCAGCTCTTACATTAATATCTATGTCAAAAACAGTGCTTTGATTCATTCCATGTTTTCTTTT
>JAPTYQ010000019.1:9640767-9658936 GCA_029814465.1 Ostorhinchus cyanosoma
GATATGTAGACCTAGGATGAAGACGACCACAAACATCAGCGCAAGCCTTTGACAAACGTCCTTTACAATACAGTCACAGAAAAAAATGATTAGACCATCAAGAGATATAAAAAACAATGGTTATGCAATCCAGTCCTAACTCCTGTGTGTGTCATGTGACTAAAACAGAGAAAAGAAAACATGGAATGAATAAAAGCACTGTTTTTGTCAGTACAAAGCCACAGATATTGATCTAAAACCTTAAGTGTTTTTGGTTATTAACAAGAAAACATGTTAAATGGATAAATATCAGCTCTGAAATCCAACTACTGTGAGCTATTTTTGTTGTTTTCATTATATTTGTCCAAACAAATGCACCTTTAGTTGAACCAGGCATAAAAATGAACCAGAAACTGAAGAAAATAAGAGGTAAGGGTGGTCTAATAATTTTTTCCATAAGTGTGTACAGTACTGTATAATAAAGAGCAGCAGCAACAGTGTAAAGTGGTGCTAAAGTAGTGTATGTGCAGCAGGTACTGGTTTAATGAAGTTCTAATGTCCACACGTATGCATTTGTCTGTGTTTAGATCCAACCTGGTGTGTGTGGTGGAATTTGTTGAAAACACACACTGGAGAGAAGTTGAAATATAAAAGTTATTAATTCAATAAGAGCTGAACGGCAATGAGAGTAAAAAACACACAGTACAGAGACGTGTATAGTGAGTCTGTCTGACAGGAATTATGTAGGAAGATGATCCCGCCCATTCTTACCACCCCCCAAAGTCTACATGTCGGACTCAAAGTAGTCAAAACAGAGGCTCCGGCTAGACTGTCAGAAATGGAAACAACCTACAGAATGACCTTGTAGAAGTTACGCTGGGAAGAACACTGTGTTCTTCCCAAAACATGCCAGAGACAGGCAGTATCATGACAAGTGATGTTTGCATACGTCAGGACACCAAATAATAAGTTCCACACACAACAAAGACTAATAAGTTGTAACCTACAGAAAAGGCTACAGGCAGTATAAGCAGTACATTTTCCTATTACACGTGTGAAGTATGAACAGCAGGAAAAACCAGTTTAAGGATAAAAACAGCTTCTATAAACCAAAGTGATCATATTTAGTGTCACCTCCCTTTGCATTTAACACGTCTTTAACCCTTTTGTTCAGATTTAAGCGAACAAAATGAGATAAATATGTATGCTGCAAAAACATGAAGTGAAAGTGGAACAGCAATAAGGAATACGCAATCTTTTTTTTCTATTATATATTTATTTATTATACTTAGGTGATAAAATATTAAATACGGAACAGTGAAAGCATAACATTTTCTAATGAATCATCAGCTAAAACCCACAAAAAAATGTAAATCCTCGCAAACAAATTACCAACACATAACACATTCAATAACCACTGGCTTCATTTCTCGATCTTTTTAAAAGGTGTTAAGTAAACTCTGTAAAACCACTGCAGGAACCTTTAATTATGTAAAACTATTTGCACTTGTAAGTCTGATCTGTCTTGTGCGTTGTATGTTGAACCTGTTGGTCTGTTGACTAACCCTCCGAGGGTAAAACCTTTAAGACTGGCCTTCAGTTTTGTTTAATTATTAATCGAAGTAGAACTGGGTGATAAAAAAATTATACGGAAGTCAGTAGGTTTTCTGTTTGTCTTTAGGATTTACTTTGTTCACACTCTCAGCTGTTCCTTCATTTCATTTAACTTCAGCACATTTTGACATTAAACATACATTTTATTGTATCTGTATAATGAACGGTTTTATAAAACAAAAATTAGTGTTTTCTGTTGTTTTCATGTTACTGACCTGCCAGCCTTGACTATTTCCTTTATTTCTATTAAACATAAATAACATGTATTAAAAAATTAACAACACTGGAACAATATGACACTATATTTCTGTCATATGTCTTTTATTTCATCTCTTTCATCTTAAGTCCTCCATGTTCTTTTCATCTTGTTGCATCTTTTGTTCTGTCTTTCACTCGATTTGCATATTAATCTATTTATGTGTTATGTTATTTTCCTTTGTAACATCTTTTAAATGAATTTCTTTTTTCATCATTTTCTTGTGTCTTACAAATAATTTAAACCCTTAAATAACCAAATCCAGTCTCTTCACCTTTCACTAAAAAAAAAAAAAAAAAGAAAACAATGATTTGACATTGATCTTTTCAACTATCATAAATGTATTTTCTTTATCATAATCAACATTTCAGGCCTTTCCTGCTTCCTGTAACGTAGCTTGAGGAAGCAGGTAAGAGTATTCCGGGTTGAAACGCCGGTTGCATAATCCTTTGTCTACACACCTGGAGGCTGTTGCTGAATCCAGTAAACTCTTATCTACGTTTGAGGAGAAAAAGTTCCAGGAAAGAAGCGACTGGATACTTTTTCTAACCCTGAATATTAAAGCTCGTCTATTTTGGCAGAGGCCTAGATTCCTGTCCCACTTCAGGTGTCCTCGCTGATTTGGAAATCCGCCCTCCAGCCTTCAACAGCTTCCTGAACTCTAAAGGAAAAACTGGAGATGACTTAAATAATTTTCAGTGGAGTTATATTACAGATGTGAGATGTGGGTCAAGTTTGTCCAGTCTGTGGAGTTTAACCTGCTGAATCTCCAAACAGTAACACGTCAACACGCCGTCTGTGTGGACGCAGACTTGACACCAAACCAACGACTGGAAAGCAAACATGACGAGTTGATGCCAGACTTCAATGCTCCTTCAGAGCCAAAGAAAACCTACTATGGGTGAAAACTTTTAGCTCCAGATCCTGATGCAAGACATTTATTTTAGAGCAGAGACAGTACAACATCTGCCAATTATGTTTTTTAAATATATAAAACATTAACGGGTCAATATGAATTTCAGTATTTATTTAGTTAGTTACAGGACAGTGTGTATTGGCATTAGTTGCAAAGAACATGCACTGGATTTAGCAGAGAAGCTAATTTCCATCTGTTGTCCTGGACAAACTACCAACACAACAATATATAGTATTTCTACTTTCAAATATTAAGAAATTTAACCAAAATGAACTCTAAGTGTTTGGAATAAAGGTCTGTGAAGTTCTGCCAAAGGTGCCACTGTATTGGATTGTAGATATGAAGTGAATTTATTTCCAGCGACCATTAGAGGGAGTAGTGAGTCACTCTGCCAGTCTCCCATCGTGAAAAAAAAAAACTAATACCAAATCATCAGTAAGTGACCAGATGGGATGAGAACCACAAAGAAACAACTACCCGAGCCAAAGAAAAGAAGTAATAAAACAGAATCACTGTTGTTTTCTCCACCGGACAACAGCTGTAAATGAAAAGAATGGAGTTCGATGCTGAAATGCAGCGTTCGTTCTACACAGATTAGTTGGATTATGAACTATTTGAAGGCATAAAGTTAGCATGGGCTGTTATGAAATTATCGGCAGACTAAACTGTGACAGCTCTGACCTTTGTTGGATTCCAAACAGATCTTTAGTTCAGCTACTGACAACACAAACCGAACTGAAAACGAGATGATCTGGTTTTACTGTGGCTGTTTTCCGTCTAAACACAGAGCTAAGCTAACAGAGTTAAGCTAACAGAGCTATAATGTAAACTATCAGCAGATACAAAATGACTGTTTTTGAGTTTTAGTTTGAGGAAGAAAACTTGAGGATACAATAATACAGATGTAAACAACCTTTATACTTTATTCAGTGGCTGATAAAGGCTGTGAATACATAGTGTTGATTTGTTAGTGGTTTTGGTCCTGAGTGTGTTCTGGGACCAGACTAACCCCTACTGGTCAAAGTTTGAAATAACACTGCACAGAACAACTTTAATTACGTATATTCAACAAGTAAAGTCATATTTGGCAACTGAAATAGCTCTAAATTAAAAAATATATATATATTGTCTTTATCAGTTTTCTTGTAACATTTTACAGTAATAATCCTTCATCCTGTTTGTACAGTATCACCACATGGACCATATAAACTAATATTTATTGAGTATTGCTTACGTTTTTGTTAGTTCTGCCTCAGTTTGCATTACCACAATAACAATCATATCATTTAGACAAGGTTTGTGCTACCATAACCAGTCTCAACGATACTCTGATTACATCTCTAATGGTTTCAATATTTCTAACAAGATATAAAAATGTACAGATGTAAACAGGAGATCTAAGTGTTCTTAAAGAGCGCCAAAAGCTCAGATTATATTTAATTCAAGAGGACCATTAAATACTGTTGTGTGTTTTAACTGTGGAACATAAGTTGACCAGTACATCTACAATCACAGCACCTTTCTGTCATGCATTACATCCAGTTTTCGGGCTGCTGTGTCACTGTCTTTCTACTCAGTATGAGGAGGAACCCTGGGTATAGATGACGAGGCAGTAAAATATTCACGATATTATGAGTAGTCAAAATAATCTGTGAGTGCTGATGACTTTTCCTGTTCAACAGACTTTGTGTGGCCTTACTTATGACTCAGTCACCTTGAGAACCCCAAAAAAATGACATATCAAAGGTTTTTCTTTTTAGCTGGTGACTAATTTTCTGATTATCTGACGCAATACTAATGAAACACTTGCAGGTACAGGATGAGGAGCTGCAAGTTAAACATCCTACTTTGGAATAAATGAATGACACGTAGGTGATTTTATGCTCACACACTTTTCCTCCTCTAGACCAGGATATAGTGTTCCTAAATCTACTTTTAATTCCACCCTATGATTCGCCTGAAGCTTCTGCACCAACTGCATACGACATGGAACTATAGATATGAAGCCCCCCCAAAAAACATGAGCTACTTCCATTTAATTATAAAATGTCATGGTGAAATTTAACCCCACTTTTCCTATTACTCATACATATTTCTTCAGTGTATTTAAATCCACAGTATTCCAGTATCTGCCCCTCTCAGTGATAGCAGCCTCCCTGTTTGCTTCTCGCTCTGTATTTGAGCTGTATTATGTTACTATGAATACGAACCAAACACTTCACACCACTGCTTCAAACCACCACGGTTAACTGCAGTCTGGACTGTGCAAAAATGCATTTACAAGAATAGATATTATGGTTTTGAGAGCAGGTTAAATAATGAAACACAGTGGAGCTGCTAAAGTGAGCTGTTGACCTTTAACTGCTCAGAAAAGTCCAATTTTTGCAGAAAAAAAGTACAGAAATATGTTGAAGGCCATAAGCCGAAACACAGTCTACTTTTAGAGTGAAATAAAGCTGCTCTATTGGATTCTTCACCTGTTGCATTCTCCACGCACCTTGGAAATAAGTGAAGTGTGCCAGAACATTCTACTAACAATTATTTCCTCATAAACGCAATATTGGATTATTTAGCTACTTTGTGAAGAGATGCACTAGTTCTTCCTCTTTGGTTTTTCCTCAAGGGTATCTGTTTAAAGCAGGGGTATCAAATTCATGGCCTGGGAGCTAATTAAGGAGAGTTTAGATGCATTTTACTACCACTGAGAGCAAGATATAATAATAGAGCAAGATATAATAATAAATAATATTCTAAAATATTATTATTTATTAAAAATAATAACAGATATGCACATTTTTGCAGATAAAGTCCAATTACAGAATAATTTCTCCATTAACAGAATGTTGGATCGTTAGTTAATATTATTCTTGAAAACCTTGATAACATTCTGTCGCTAATTTACAGGCATGTTCTGAATGTGGATGAAGCAGCAAAAACATTTATTCAACCTTGTTTTGATCAGTGTAGTGCAGCTGATGATGCCTTCGCTTGTATTTAAATCATGTGGTAAAAGTTCGGTCACCCCTGGTTTAAGCAGTGCCGCCGACGCTCTAATAATCCAGAGGTTGTACTATTAAACTGTATGAAACCCCACTGGTCGTTGCCATGGTTACAGGAGGTGGATAAATCAACCAGGACTAGTCACTGGAGGACATAAGTTGGAAATTTTCTGCTGCTGGAAATCAAAACCTGATTTCTGACCGAAAACTCAACCCTCCCACGGTGAACATGATCACCTGGAGGAACAAAAAGTCTGTGCTGATGAACGCAACCTGAGAGGCAGGAGGCGGAGCCATATCACCACCGCCGAGGCTCCAACACTGAGGAACTGGTGGAAACAAGAACGCCTTGTGTCATGTTTGCAGAGTGTAAACTACTCACCTTTGTGGTTTGTTTTTCCCTCATGATAATTCTTGATAGCAGCACAACCCATATCGGCATTGTGGCTTTGACTGTGGACAGAAGTGAGAAAGAAACACAGTCAGATTTAAGAGTTCTGTATTAATTTTATTTAACAGATATAAGGCAATGCAAACAACAGCAGATAGGAAGACATGACAGATTAACAGAAGCTCTGGGTTTAATAGTAGGACCACGTCAGAGATAAAGCCACTCCTGTCAGGTTTTTACATGACGTAACAAAAGGTGTGTCATTAACAATGAGATACACTGAATAATACCTTAAAATAATCACAAAAACCAACACCTATTTCACAACCACTAGACCTTGACAATGTATTGAATTAGTACAAATAGTCAAGGTTTTGCTTCGGAAAAAAGAAAAAAAACCTGCGTCCCAACATCAACATGACAGCTTTTTGTGGAGGTTCCTTGTGTTCAAGAAAAACCAAAAAGGCAAACTTTATGGAGTGATACATTCATGGTAAATATGGTTCTCTGGCTACAATGGTACTATTTAAATCATTTTTATTGTCATGTTTTTGCAAACAATATACAATGCTGTCTTTTGTTTCAGGATATTGTTTGACTAAATAGCCTAATGTTTCTCATGCAGACAAAAAAATGATTAGAATTGTAAACTTTCAATATATCCCTGAATCATTGTGAACATAAGAACACTGTTCATTTTTGTTCATGCTGGGCTGAAGGTTTGTTAGGACCAAATGGGTGAGAGAAGAACCTCCTTCAATACATCTGTGGAAGTCTTTGATATCAAACTTTATTTCTCTGCAGAGACTAAGATTTTATATTAACGATCAGAAGGACGTCGTTACAGAAAAGTTTGGCAAAGTGTTGGAGAATCTGGGAACTCAGACGGCAACTGCCTGAAATAGGACTTATAAGGACTTTTGAGATCATTCCTATTGATGTATTTTGGATTTGCTAAATATTTCATTCAAACTGTATATGGACTGTACAGGACTGTTACAATTTTGTCTTACCTGAATGTCCAGTATTGGTCAAAACTTTTAACATCTCTATTTTCATTGAAGGAAGTCTCAACTTCTACAAGGGTAATTATGGACTGTGTGATCATTTTACATATGGATTTTTTCCCCTTGCCATTGTAGTAATATACTACCAATACTTCATGCGACGCTTTACTGTAAAAGTAAAGGTCTAGAAAAATAAAGTGACACAAAGTGGTTTTCAGTACAAATACATGGTAATTTTTTTTTACAAACTTTTTAGGAATTCTGCAAAAGAAAATGGGAATTTATGATTGTTTCCATCCCCTATTGTTTTGTTACAACTGAGAGCAGATTTAGCAGTTGTTTGAGGACGTGATTGACATAATATTACAAAAAAAAAAAGCAAAAAAATAAATAAAAACTTAATCTGGTTTTGGCTTCGCTCCTCAGTCAATCAAACCTCTGGTCTGGATTACACACTGTTATTTTAGACTCTTCTATGATTTGCATTTTGTTGGTATTTCATCTGGAGAGTCACTTCTGTTTACTTATTACAAGTCTCCTCCCTGGTCCTCATATAAGAACATATGCAAACATTTCCCAAATATGTTCCACCTGCACCTCTTTGTTGTCCACTTTATTCAATTAATATCTCCACAACAACCAAATGTGTTTCAGATCTTCTGAGTGTGACTGTATTTGATTAGTTCTTACTGATTTCAGCAGATTTAACCCAATCTTAGTTACTTAGTTACTAATCTTAGTTAATTTTTTAGTCAAGTAGATATAAGCAGTACAACTTCATTAACCTATAGTATTTAAGAACTTAATAAACGGGCAACTTTGTGATTATAGAGTATATTTTGGAAACAAAACTTAATTTTGTCTTTACTTAACAGGACATAATGTGAGACTGGATTATTTTAGCAGCTTTAGTCTTATTTTTTCTCCCGTATTTACTAAAGTAGCAGATCTTCTGGTGTGACTGTATTTGTTTGGTTCTATATATTACTATAAGGCTGGTTATTGTTGTGGGATTCAAAGCAGATAACCCAATAACACCTTCACATGAGCTTCATTTTTGGTTAAATCATTCCCATGTGGGCTGGCTTAATTGTGTTTCCCCCTCACATGGATTTAGACACACATGGCTCGTCCAGAGCCGGCTCTTCGTGGTCTCTTCCCCCCTGACGCACTCCTCCAGAGCCTTAATCAAGTTGCTAGCTAGCTAACATCAGCCACTTAGTGATTTCAAAGGAGGGTCTGAAGCGGTTTAATTTACTCTTACTATAGTCAGGTAAGTTAATTATCCACATGAAAGCCTGTCTTTTTACGGCCTACGTGGCTGTGGACTGACCCGGGGCCCACAGGCTGGTTAAATGTCGACTTGTCCGAGCGTTAGCCGGCTAAGCTAACATCAGCTGACGGGGACACATCATCAAGTTGCCCCGGCTGACGCGCTCCAGGTGGCCTCGCATTATCACCAAAAATTAGCACAAATTAGCGGAACTTACCGGTGTGTGCGTAGGAAACCGGGACTTTCCATATGCTGAAGTGCGCCGACACAGATGCAAAGTATTTTCCGAAGGCTAAAGGCAGGATATACCAGCGGTAGTACCTGCTCGGCAGTTCTGTTTTGGGGACTCCCCATGCCCGCAGCAGCGGCGGGAGGAAGACGACGATGGAGATGATGTGGAAGAGAGACACCGTGACCGGGTACGGGAAGCCATTCAGGATGATTTTATTGACGACGTTACCCCCGGAGCTTACGGTGTACCAGCACACGCACAACAGGACTATCCGGATCCCTTCCCTGACCGGGGTCCGCTCCACCGCAGCCATCTTCCAGCGCGGAGTGACGAGTCACCGGCGGAGTGTGTCTGTTTGCGCCGGGGGAGGGAGCGCGGAGCCGGGGAGGAGGCGGAGGAGGAGGGAGGGCAGCTGCCTGGAGGACCGATGCACATCCGGTTACAGACTTCAAAATACAGGCAGCATCCGGCTCATCATCCGGCTCCAGCTACATTCTTTTTATTAGAGAGCACTATGTTGGAAAGTGTACAAACACGTGAATCAAAATACTCCATTATGAACAAAAATCATACATGAAAAACTCCTTTGAAATGCCTTCTATAGTTTATCACCAACACTGTCTTTATGTAAATAAAAAAAAATACATGGATTAAAATTGCATATTTGTCAATAAAGCACTCTAATCTCTGATCTAAATGTGCATTAATGGTCAAAAAGTGTTGAAAATTCTTCATTATATGCAAAAGTCATACATGGAAAAACTCCTTTGAAATCCCTTCTATAGTTTATCACCACCACAGTCTTCATGTAAATGAAAAAATACATGAATTAAAATTGCAAATTGTCTAGAAATCAGTCTAATTTCCATCTAAATGTGCAGTTCTGGTAAAAAAAAAAGTGTAGAAGATTCTCCATTTTAAGCAAAAATCACACATGAAACATCTTATTAAATGCCTTCTGTAGTTTAGCAAGTTTTCAGATAGATATTAAAATACAGTGACTTAGATGGTAAATTGTGTATAGTCTCTGATCTAAGGGTTTAGTACTTGTCAAAAGACATCTCAGTTTTGTTTATAAGAAAGACATTTAGTTTATTATGCACCATGTTGAATTTATTTGCCTTTTCTTGCCATCACAGCTGCATTCTCTTTAGTACTAAACACTATCAGTGTAATATCTTCAGTATATGTTAAGTATTATAAATTTATAACAAAAAAATCTTACATGAAGCCCATTGAAATGTCTTCTGTTGGATTTGCCCGTAAGCTTTGCTCACTAGTGTTTGGTTGGCTGATAACACAAAAAATTTTTGCTGGAAAAAAAAAAAAGTTAATTCATACCCACTGACAGAGGAAACGCAATCATGATTTCTGCAATTGTTTTTTTTATTAACACATATCAACATGTCCACTTAAAAGGACTAAGTAACAAATATGTTCTCTTCTGCATTCAGCTGAACACAAAAGGCTAAATTCTGTACATTCACTAAGGCTCTGTCTTCAGGGAAAACACAGGTTTCCATAAGGCAAACAATATCTAAAGGAATGACAGTAAGTTCTTTATCCACAAAAATCCATCCCGTGTTCATTCGAGTTCTTCCCAACAGTACAAAGCTCTTCCTCCACATGAATATTTTACAACTAAATGCACAGTTAAAGGAAAATCCAAATACAAAACAGATCACATTTTAAAACTGTGCATTTTGGAGAGTTTTCCTGATGTTTCAGCAGGGAAAGTTTGGAATGTTGCAGCTGCATCACAAAATCAATTCTGAATACAGAAATAGAATAAGAAAAGGATTGACTGTAGTCTAAACACGTATCAAATCTGAAAATGAACATTGAAATGTAAATAAATATCATACACAACAACCTGTTTTATGCCCCGTCAACACCAACATCAATATCTTTCCAAACAGATATATTCTTTCTCTGTTTCACAAAATATCTCTATGAACAGAACAACGAAGAAACACCTCCAAACATGTCCAATGTCTCAGACAAACCAAATTGGTTGTTCAACCTGTGGACACCGTGGATAACACTGGATGTAGCAGATTCAGAGGGTTAAATCTGTCATGGAGGTGTAGTTCAGTTGTAAATTTGTGTTACTTCAAGTGTTGGTTGTGGAAGAATATATTTTCCATGATGTGGATTTGTCCATTATGTTGCCCTGGTCCATCTCCCAAAGGTATCAGTGCTCAATCTACTGCAGCTCATATATGAGCAAAATGGGCTGTGACACCATCGATTAACAATCTCTACGTTTCCCATGAACAGAAAGTGGAGTTTAAAAAATACACACTTTGGAAAGTGCTTTAAAAACCTTTTTGTGACCCAGAACACCATTTGCATGTGCATGTAGAGAAAAATATCTGTTTTACTAAACATCTGCATTAGTGTGGACGGGGCATTACCCACATGTTCCGGCTCAATGAGCCTCCATCTCAAACTGCACCATCACATCAGTTTCATGTGACTTTATTTAGAGACGTTAAAACCTCAAAAGACACGAAACACAAATTCAAATGATGTTTCAGTGATTCTTTGTCTTAAAAGTCACTGTGTGCAAACAGCATTTCAACACAGATATTTCACCAAATTGTGCATCAGTAAAACTTAGAAACTGTGACAAGCATGAAGTCTTGCTCTCGTGTACTGTTCATGTTTAACATGTTACTGTATCCAGTATAATTTTAATGTGCCAATTGTGAGGATTATAATGTCTAATGAGTTTATGAAACATCTGAGTGTGTTCTTATGCATATGCATGTAAATGTGGACCCCAGGAAGACTCTCTGTGCTTTAGGCCACAGCTAATGGGGACCCTAACAAATGTTTCCTGACATTTGATGCTGGATCTTTGCTCTGATTGATTATGCTGCCTACACCTGTCTAGTATCAGGTGATGGCACTGATTGAACCAAAGTTTAACTTATTTTGAGAAATGCTTGGAGCTAAATCAAACAAAACAGTAAATTTACTTCTACGAGGCCTGTACTCAGGAGGGAATATTTAGAAAATCGGGCTGTGCAGTATGATGTAATGTCTCTTCTGGTCTTGTGTACATCTATAAAAACACAATATGCTCATGTCCTGAACACAAACATATTGTCAGGTTATGCATAGCCATTTCCCTTGATGCTGACCTCACAAAAAGTTTAAATCTCATAAAAACACTGATTGGTTATTCACACGCAGCCCAGCAGGCAGCACATTAATATCATGTTCACAACAGCAGCTTTCACTTTGACTCCCAGAGATGAGGACGTCTTTTTAAAATATAGAAACCCACCATCAGTTTCAATCCAGACTGACATAGGGCAGAATATTCAACCTGCTCTCGTCTCCGTGAGGGTCTAAGGAGATGCACTCTGTCCAGTCGTACCAGTTCCCCTTGGTGTCGAAGCAGCCGTTAACCCCAGGCCAGTGCTGTTTATGTAACCTGTCCAGGTCTTCAGCGCTGACCTCCCTGCTGACCCCTGGTATGTCTCTGACCAGGGGATCTGGCGCCAACACCAGCGTTTTTTTGTCGTCTTTACCTCGATGTTCCTCTTTTTTCAAGAATTCGGTCATGAAAAAATGTGCGCCGGGTGTGTGGGCGCCAGACGACGTCAGCACGCTGCTTTGCTGGCTCAGGTAAGACTGGATAATGTCACTCCTCGACAGCTCTTTCCAGTCCGTCTGCTGGAACGGACTGGGAGTGATCTGTGGGTTCGGCTTCGGATGTTCTGACCACTGACCTTCAAGTTTGACCTCCACATCCTGGTAAGACTCCCTGTGGAAGGAGGATTTGATCTGCCCTGTAACGGGATCAAACGTCAGCCGTCTGTCTTTTAACCTGACTTTTTTAACACCCTCTTCTACCGTTTCATCCTCCAAATTTACCGTGTAGTCCTTAGGCTTATATTTCTTTTTTCTTTTCCCTGTATTAATGACAGCGTTGTCATCTTCACTGCAGGACGAGGGGTTTAAGTTGTGAAGATCCGTATCTGCCGACCGCAGATCGTCTGTGTGCAAACCCTGAACATTGACAGGCTGAGAGGAAGACCCCAGCCCAGGAGTGTCCACAGACCCGGGTCTTACAGCGGGACTGGACAGATTTTGTGCTTGTGCTGTAGTCTGTAGTTTAACACCAGCTTCCTGCTTTGGAATTTTAGGACTGTGCAAGGAACACCGAGGACTTCTCGGTCGATACTGCCCCCCAGAGGCAGCCTGCTGTTGCTGCAGAACGGATGCCTTTAGCAACAAAGAAGTGCTCGGGGTCTTGTTGAATCCCAGGGCACTTGGATGAGGTTTTACAGCATTGACAGGGATTTTGTTTACGCGGCCATTGTCCACAGGCTCTGATATCTCCTTATCTGAAGTATGTACATGAGCATCAGTAAAAAAATCTGAACAGCCACCTACACAGTTGGTTGACAGTTGTTTGGAGTTCTGCATTTGATCATTAAGAGTCTTTTTGGATAACTTGGCTGGTACAACCGGGCCTTCCTTCTGGTCACCCCTTCGCTTCCTGTTTGGTTTCTCCACCCTCGTCGAGCGACAGTTGTTGAAGTCATTTCTGTTCTTCAGCTCTGGGACGGTTTTACCTGAAGGCGTGGTGGCAGCTGGAGAGGAGACACAGGGATGAGCACCACCGTTGGAAGACCATGATGCACCGGTGTGGTTCTTGGACAACACCTCACCCTTCCTGGGTTCAATTAGCTTCTGCCAGTTTCGCAGCAGCTTCTTGGCCCGCTTCGCCAGGTCCTCATTCTTGGTTTGCTTCCGGACATCATTGATGAGCTTACCAAGACGGGTTTCCTTTAATGACATGAGAGGAGTTTAAAACACCGGATCTCCGAAAATCAGCGTCTTATTTATTTTCGTGTTGAACATAGTCGTTTTTACACAACCTACCTCCAGTGCCTCTTTGGTGATGGGATATTTCTCCAGGAAAGAGATGACCTCCATAACTACCACCATGTTGCATATCTGCTGAAAAGACAAAAAAAAAAAAAAATTCATAGGTCACACATCAGACACTTTACAATCTGACAAATCTCGACCTTTTGTAGCTCAAGACCAGATTTGAATAAGCTTTCATATCTGCATCTGTGCTTCGACCAAAACCAAAACTGGTTTCAGGATCAATATGACAAACTGAGATTGCATGCAAATGTTTATGTTCAGCGCATGAGAATCTGTGAGAAAGACAAAAGGAACGGAGCAGAATTTCAATCTGCAGGCAAGCAAAATTCATCTGTATATCCCCTGAAAATAAATGACACAGGAAAAAATACAATAAAAACACAATAAGAAAGGTCTGAACATGCAGCAGGAGAACAAAACATATTCTCCAGGTCTGTGCTAACTACAACTGAGAGGCTATGATGATCCAGTAAATAAACCTTTGATCAAATAAAACCTTGACTGGGAGGTGATACTATCAGGTCCTGGATACTGAAGACCAAATTTGTCTGTTCAGGTATTCATTGATTTATGGGGATGACACTGATCAGATAATCAGCTACTGGCTTTTTCCTGCTTCAGACTATTTGTCTTATTGATCTTTAAAATCAACAGTACTGGTAGAATGGGAAGGAAGTTCCATCATGTGCTAAACTTTGTGTCCTGGGCATATATCCTGAAGATTTTGCTGCAACATTCCAGCAGTCACTACTCATTGACTTTGGACTTTTACAAGCCAGACAGATAATTGAACTTTTATGGCAAAGTATGGACATACATTCTATTAGTTTGTAGATAACAGAACTGGCTGCTAGTCTTGCCTTGGACAGGATGATATACATTGTTGTCAAGAAGGACAAGAAATGTGCCCGTTTATGGGGTCCATGTATGGTTTTTTGGAAAACCAAAGCTCTGTATGACTTGATTTGCTATTCTGTGCTACAATTGTACACTACTGTGGTCTGATTTTATAATTTATAATTGTATTGTCATTTTATTTCATTTATTTGTTTTTCTTATTATTCCTATTTACCTAGAAATCCTCAAATTTATGGGAATTACTTTTAGGTGTTTATTTTCTGTATGTGTAGATTTAGATTTGGAAGTTTCTGCCAGGGGTAATGTTATTTTATTTGCTAAAGAAAAATAAGGGGGGGGGGGGACATTACAAGTAGAGAAATAATCAGAGCATGATGTTAGATCCAAATATGACAAATTCCTGTAAGAACTATTGTTACTGTATTTTCATATTGAATATTTTAGTTCAATTCGCTTTCCGGTGATACCAGTGGCAGAAACACACCAAAGCAATTTATCAGCCTATTGTTACTTAAGTGTGAAACTAAAAACCACTTTAAATCTCCATTAGTCTGTGATAAGTGGTCAGCATTAATGACCACTGTATCTGCATTTCCACTGTTTGTCATGATCTACCAACTAAGTGTGTGTCTAAGTTGTAAAGTCAGTGCATTTTTATTGGATACAGCTTTGGTAACAATGTCTCATAAATCTTATTTATAAAGTCATCATAGTTTGTTTGTGTGCAAATGTGAAGCATAAATCTGATAAAAGACGCACAAAATGATTACTTCACTAATTACACAAATAAATGAGCTGTGATTAAATTAGCAACTGCAAAAACCCGACATGTGTTGTATAAATGAAGAACAATGAATGCTGAAACACAATCTAGAGACAAAAAGCTCTGTTAATAAGTAGCTACGAAGAAATTCTACAGAACATCTAGGGCGCCCTGCAGTGATTGAGCACATTCTGCTACATCTGTCAGTTTCACTTAATAGGAACATTCTGTTACAGAGAAATAAACCAGGATTCTGCTCATACAAAAGACATTGAATTAGATTTCTATAGCTCTTTTCAAGGCACCCAAAGCGCTTTACATTATTGATCCATTATGCATTCCCTCTCACATTCTCACTCTGGTGGTGGTAAACTACGTTTTTGTCGCCACAGCTGCCCTGGGGAAGGCTGATGGCAGCGTGACTGCCAATTCGCCCCAAACGGACCCTCCGACTACCACTGAACATCCATACGCATTCATACACCAGTGTGAGTGACACTGGAGGCAAAGGGGGTTAAGTGTCTTTCCCAAGGACACAACGGACAGACTAGGACAGAGCGGGATTCAAACCACCAACCCTTTGGTTTTTAGATGACCCGCTCTACCTCCTGAGCCATGGCCCCCCCATATCATACACATCGCATCATCACATCCTAATGTTACATCTTTTGAGATCCTATGCATTTAAGCATCAGTCTTTGTTACTTTAAAGTTCAATACCTGTCACTCATCTTCATGTTCATTAATTTACACTATAGAGCTGGGTCATAAAACGATAACGATATATATCATGATATAACGTTTGCTCGAAAGAAATATGAGACATGCTCGATACAATCTCGATAGAATTCATTCATCCATGTTTTGACAGATATAAGAACAGCCAATCACAATTGAGTAACGCCATACTGAACCAATCATACTAGAGCCACAGCAAGTTAGGTTGACCCACACAGCACAGGCGTAAGAGCAGCTGCAGCGCACACGCTGATGTTTGGGCGAGATAATGTGTTCCCCCAGGAGAAAATCTGACCGAGAACTTGGGCGACCGGGTTACTGAAAAGTAGGGTGCGGCATCGAAGCTAGATGTTGGACATTCAAAGCATGTTTCATTTTCTGTTCACGCCAGTTATTGCAGTTACAGGACACATCCCAACGTATATATCCCTGGCATTGTTTTGTGAAGATGTTTTGTTTACTCTTTTAAAACTTAAAAGCTTTTGCCTGCTGCTCAGACATTTACTTTAGTTTTAAAAATGTGCATCTGTTTTATTGATCTGAAATGTTGTATTTTATGTTCTTCAGCACATCTGTCATGTTCAACCTCTGACAGAAAATAAATCATGAAGTGGAAAACAACCTGGAAGAAAACTCCAAGGCACTCTCTTTAAACATTAAAATGCCTTCATTACCATGGCATGGTCATTTCTAATTCTAGATATATCCATGCCATGGTAATAAAGGCATGAATCCCTTTTCTCAAAGAATACCTTAACAAACTCTCTTCTTTGGTCCTAAAGGCATTCCTTCCCATGAATTTTAGAAAATAAATCATATTTAAATCCAAAAATAATCTTATGATGCCTTCACAACTAACTTATGAGTAACGGAAAATTTTACCTTGACAAAAATAGTGATTTCATTTATATCGTGATATACATTGTTATCGTCTGATATGAAAAAATTATCGTGATAAGACTTCTTTTCCCCATACTGCCCATCCCTAACTATCTCTTAACTGTATCCACATCTGATGTCCTGTGCATGTACATGGACATAAATACAATGACTTCTCTACATTAATAAGACCCAGCAGCTCTGGAATGTCTGTCCATCAGTATTTAGTAAAAAGGGAACATCCTGTTTCAGTCTGCGAACACATTTCAATATCTAGTGTTGTGGGATTCTGTACACTTTGGTGTTACTGTAACAGTGTTAAAATGTCAGCTTCATTGTTCCTACAGTGTCATACTTAAAGTTGTGTGAAATCAGTGTATGTCACATTTGCACTGATTTTACACCCCTGTTTAAGTGTGTGTGTGTGTGTGTGTATATATGTGTGTGTGTGTGTGTGTGTCCTCATGTGGGGCTTTGTGCATTTTAGCCAGACATAAAAAGCTAACTTTGCTACAACAACATTAGCTCCAGCTCTGGAATGACTGGCATTACTTACTTTTTGCTAACTGCTGATCTTAGCCAGCTAATTAGCAAGCAAACAATACTTAGCCGACCCTGACATCCCCCACTTTGTCAACCGTCTGTGGAGACCCGAAGGCCGGTGTGCTTGGCCTTATTGTCTGCCGTTCTGAGCCCGGTTCGGTGTTTAGGAACCGGCGGGGGTACTCACATTGCTCTGGCCGTCGATGGCCTGTAGCAGCCGGTCTCTCATCACCTGCGGAGTGGCTGTAGCCGCTGTCATCGCCTGGCGGTGTCTGGGGTCAGTACGGACGGACTCAGACAGCAGAATCCCCCGAAGAATGCGGCGCTGGGAACCCGGCCGGCTCTCACAGGCCCCGCGGAAGGCTTCCGGTGGCGGCGGGCATCATGCCGTACGATGCCTTTATGTTTATTTCGGACGCCGCCGTCACGTATGTGATTATTCGGACAGTGAAAGGAAAACCCTCTCCGGGAATCGGCCACCCCCCTCAGCTGGCAGCCTCCTCCTCCGCCGACGCGTCATCCGGCTTTTTGTTAGGCGCCCGCGAAAGGCACGATGGGATATTTTTACGTAATCGACGTCAACCCCGGTCATCCTGTGCGTCAGGTCTACCGACGGCACGTTTGTTTTGTGTTTGATAAATATTTTGTGGATATTTGGGCCTAAGTGTACACTATTCTTAATATCCAACGTTGTTATATTTACAAAATGTATAATAAAAAAAGTCTACCGACGAGATAGATAGATAGATAGATAGATAGATAGATAGATAGATAGATAGATAGATAGATAGATAGATAGATAGATAG
>JAPTYQ010000019.1:9698356-9708449 GCA_029814465.1 Ostorhinchus cyanosoma
TGGTGATAAGGAACTGCTTTCCTCTGCAGTATTATTATGGTCTGTTTATATCCAGACTCCAGTGGTCGGAGTGTGTGTTTACTGATGGCTGTTGGTTTGTGAGTCAGGACTGTGGCGTACATACACGAACATGTGCACTTTGTGTTTCTGTTCATCACTTTCACCTCCTCAGTGTCACTGAACTGTTTCAACACCACATTATTTTCCATCTGAGCTCATTTTACTCACTGCATCTGACCATGACTCTGGTTGTTTCTCCTTAAAGGTCTGCACTGATATCAACGAGTGTGAAGGTCAGAACAAAGGAGGCTGCGTGGAGAACTCAGTCTGCATGAACACACCTGTAAGTCCAGATCAGGGTACAGAATTTAAAGAAGATAGATATAAAAAAATAAAAATAGATAAAAAGTGTTCACGTTTTAACTGCTTTAAAATCTTCAGCGGTACATCCAAATAAAACCAAAAACAGGCGTCGTCTGACAGGAAACATGACTTAAATTGTAAGTTTTTTGCTAAAACACGAGCTACAATACATCAATAATGTTTTTGTGCAGTCATACTTTTTATGTCTAATCCAGTTTATGATGCTTTGCTGTAAACCTTTGATTTGAATGATTGACTGAAGTCTGCCTGAATATACTTAATTCTTTTATATATAAAAAAGCAAAGAAAAAAATTCGACACAAACAGAATAGTCTGAGTGTGGAGTTAGGAGTCCCATAAAAGGTGGTTTAAGTCCTGATTCATGGTGAGTCCTGGTGATCTCATGAAGGGTGTGATGCGTTTACAGTCGTGGAAAAAATTATTAGACCACCCTTTTTTTTCTTGTTCATTTTAATGCCTGGTCCAAAAAAAGGTGCATTTGTTTGGACAAATATAATGATAGCAACAAAAAAAACTCATAGTAGTTGAATTTCAGAGCTGATATCTATGCATTTAACATGTTTTCTTGATAAAAACCAAAATCCCTTCAGTTCTTCCATCAATGTCTGTGTCATTGTACTGATTAAAACAGTGCTTTGATTCATTCCATGTTTTCTTTTCTGTCTGTTTTAGTCACATGATCCACACAGAGTTAGGACTGGATTGAATAACTGTTGTTTTTGATGCTCTAATGATTTTTTCCGTGACTGTCAGGGTTCCTTCAGATGTGGACCCTGTAAAACGGGCTACGTGGGGGATCAGCGTCGTGGATGTAAACCTGAGCGAGCCTGTGGGAACGGCCAACCCAACCCCTGCCACGCCAGCGCCGAGTGCATCGTCCACCGGGAGGGAGCGATCGAGTGTCAGGTGACCTCACACGTCCATGTCTTTACTTCATATTTAACAGCAGAAGCACCAACGGGTCGGATTTACCCACAGCTGGGATGTATTTGTGTCTTAGCAACAGTGTTGGAATAAAATATTGAAGACAATTTTTGTGTTTTTTTCCCTAAAGTTGAATTTATTAAATGTAGATGAAAACTATGGGATTTTACATTTTCAACCCACACTAAGACAGATTTACCCCAAATAAAAGCAGTGGAATTTACACCATTTTTATTCAAATCACAGACTGTATATAATTAGTATCTACAACCAATAATAATAATAATAATAATAATAATAATGCATTTTATTTGTATAGCACTTTTCAGTTGCACTCAAAGACACTTTACATGAAGCAATAGTTTATAATATATGCAGATTGTTCTCTAAAAATAAGCTCTATGTTCTACCTTTTAGCTTTACTTAAAAAAAGTTAAGTATATTCAAATTTTTTTTTCAAAACAAAGATGTATTAAATACAAATATTGCAGTATTAGATTTTTTGTTATGTTCATTTATTTTCTACTCCTCAGCAACAGATGATTTACATAAATGGCATAAATGGCTCATCATAAATGAGTGTAGTGTAAGTAATTTGAAACTTTATTTTCTTATTAGAAATTATTCTAAAAGCAACAAAATGAAGCAAATTGTTTGAAATCTGTGACTTTAAAATGACTCAAATGAATCAACTTTTAGTCTTTCATTATAAAAATCAACTCAGTATTATATTGCTTAGTTTCTTTTGGCTGAAATTGATAAAATTCAACATAGACAATTCAACATAATATCATTCATGAAGTACATATTGCATTTATTTACATTTTTTTTCATTTATAGCTGGTAAAAAATGTTGACAATAAACTTTAAAAGCCTGTGTAACGCTGAAAAATGGGAATAGATAAATAAGAATGAGATAAACAGTTGAAGCATCATGAAACAGTTAATATGTCCAACTCAGCTCTTTGAAATGTTTATCTTTCTGTTCTTGAGCCAAATATAGTAAAGTCTGAAGTCTGCTGAAGCGCTCATTCCTTCTCTGAGTGTATACAGAACATGACAGGGACGATAAAACAGTCCATAAAACATTTTCCATCCTCACAGTGTGGCGTCGGATGGGCTGGAAACGGTTACCTCTGTGGGCCCGACATCGACATCGACGGCTTCCCTGATGAGAAACTGGATTGTCCTGAGAGTAACTGCAACAAGGTGAGTCCACGACGGCCTGAAACCAACCGACACAAACATGAAGGCGTCATCAGCGTACAGTGATTAACGTAGATATGGTTTATGTTCTGTATGTGTGAGTCAATGGTAGAATGTTACTGAACTTTTAGGCTTTAAATAGTTTCATTTCTTATGTCTGATACGTCACTTCATATCAGAGTTCAATATTTTATTTTTAACTACATGATTATTTCTACTGATTTTTCAAAATATTTGGTACTGATTGTTAATATTAAGCTTCTCAACAGGAAACACTGAATCTGAGGATTTTTTTTTTTTTTTTTACATAGCTCACAGTGTTTTTTTTTATTCTAATGTTCATTATTGCTTTGAGTTTGAGTCAGATTTATTTACATATTAATTACTTCGTGTTCAGCTCAACACTCACTGTTTTTAGTGAAAGTAACTGAGGTTCAGATACGCATAATGTGTTTTGGAGGTGGAGTGATATTGGCTAATTATTCATCTGTTTCCTGCAAACTATCATCATTATATCAGCTTTTAAGAACCAGTAAACTTGTACTTGTTTTAGGCCACCACATTTGTGTTTTTAATTTTGATGCTTTCAGTCATTCATTTATTTATTTGTTCTGAGCAGAAGAAAAAAAATTGTGCACAAGGAACTAACGGCAGAGCAAATACATTAATAAATAGAGGTGATTGAGATAAAATAGCAATTACCAGGTACACTAGAGATAAACTAATTTTATGTTTTGTCATTACCTACGTCATTGTACTGACAAAAACAGTGCTTTTATTCTTTCTATGTTTTCTTTTCTGTCTGTTTTAGTCACATGGTACACACAGGAGTTAGGACTGGTTTGCATAAGTATTGTTTTTGATGACTTTGGATGGTCTAATAATTTTTTCCGCGACTGTATATGTAAGATTTAACTGAAACATATTCTAAACTCCACTAGTTTAAACATGATTCTAATGTAACCCTGGATAGAACAGTGGACGTTAAGGGGTTAAACTCTCCTCTTGTAGGATAACTGTCTGACTGTACCAAACTCTGGTCAAGAAGACGCCGACAACGACGGCATCGGAGACGCCTGTGATGAAGACGCAGACGGAGACGGGATCCTGAACACACAGGTACAACAGAGAATAAACCTAAAGAACAGGGGCGTCACACATGTGGTCCACGGGCCAAAACCGGCCCCCCAGAGGTTCCAATCCTACTGCAAAAAAACCCATAAATGACACTGAAGAGATCAACAGTCAAGGATGTTGAACTCATTTAGTTCAGGTTCCACATATGATCTCAAGTAAAATAATAGCATAACAAGTGGTTCCAGGCACAACAAACCCCGCCCCTTGCAAACATTTTACCTGATTAGCCCTATCTTATCATTGCCGAAACACATTTTTGGTGACCTTGACCTTTGACCTACATTCACCAAAATTTAATGGGATCTATTCTGGACCACCTCACACTGTTCCTGAGAATTTCATGGAAATTGGTCCAGTAGTTTTTGCCTCAAGTTGTTGACAAACAAAAAAAGTTGAGTCCCCTTTGAGGGGCGGGATAATAACCTATAAATAGTAACAACAAATTTTCTTCTTGGTTTAATGTGAAAAAAATTCTATTGCACTATTCCTAATACTGACAACTCCAAATTTTTGTCTGTTTTAGAGCAAAAAAAATACATTAAATCATGAAAATATTTACAATAATCAATACTTTTACAATATGAACAACCTTAAATATTGAAAGAAAATTAAGTGCAATTTCAACAATAAAAATACATTTCTGTTTGTTTTTTCAGGTTATTCACATCCTTTTTTGTTTGGATAGTTTGTAAACATTTTCATTAATTAATGAAATTATGACAAAGAGAAAATTTTTGACTTGTCATTTATCTTCCTGAGACCCAGGAAAGTTAATGTTTTGGCAGTTTTTGTTTTATTTAGTTTATTTAGTTTATTAATTAAATAATTGTTTTCCAGGATAACTGTGTGCTGGTTCCCAACGTGGACCAGAGGAACGTCGACGAGGATGACTTCGGTGACGCCTGCGACAACTGCAAAGCCATCAAAAACAACGACCAGAAGGACACAGACGTGGACAAATTTGGAGACGAATGTGACGAAGACATCGACGGGGACGGTCGGTGAAAACGTTTCTAGTGATTTCATAATTCTCAAAGTTGATTGAAACGAAATACAAATCTGTAAAAAACATCACTGTTGCTTGTTTTTCTCCCAGGAATCCCCAATCATCTGGACAACTGTAAACGCGTCCCCAACAAGGACCAGATTGACCGAGACGGAGACAAAGTGGGAGACGCTTGTGACAGCTGTCCTTATGTCCCGAACCCCGACCAGGTCTGAAACCTCTTTACCAAATCTACAGTTGTGTTCATAAGTTTACATACACTGACTGAAAGCACATGTCCACCTGTCACTGGACCAGCAGAAAAAAGTGAAGGTGAAGGAAAACTGGAAAAATAATGCAAAATAGAGAACAAAATAGTCATCAGAATTTACAATATTAAAAAAAAAAAAAAAAGAAAGAAAGAATTTACAACACAATAAATAAAGAACAAAACATACAAAATACTGGGGGAAAAAATAAACGTTATTAAAAAATTTATACAAAACTTTCATTAAAAAGTTCCAAATAATGAACAAAATGAGCAAAAATAATGGATGAAATAACATAATTTTTAAAAAGAAAAGAAAGAATAAATAATGTATAGTAATGAATAAAATGAACATAAGTGACAAAATTATCAACAAAAATGTGAAAATAATGAACAATCTAAAAATGAATAAAATAATTGACAAATGAACAAAATGATCAACAAAATAATGAACACAAATAATATAACAAAAAAACATGAAAACAAAAAAAAAAGGGTTATAAAACATGCATAAATATAAATAAACATAAATAATAAATGCAGTAAACATGTATAGTTTCCGTATCCTCAGCAGTGGTGAAAACATCTGTAAACAGTAAAGACAATGTCACGTAACTTCATCCCACCTTCGTCTTCCTCAGTTGGACATGGACAACGACCTGATTGGAGACCCCTGTGACACCAACAAAGACAGGTATTACCCACAAACCCTCCTGTTCTTGGACGCTGTGTCGTGTATTTGAGGTGAGAACTGGCTTTTGTCGTTTGCAGCGACGGTGACGGACACCAGGACTCCAGGGACAACTGTCCGGCGGTCATCAACAGCTCGCAACTGGACACCGACAAGGACGGAAAAGGAGACGAGTGCGACGACGACGACGATAACGACGGCATCCCCGACCTGCTGCCTCCAGGACCCGATAACTGCCGCCTCATCCCCAACCCACTGCAGGAGGACTCCGATGGTAAAGGGTTAAAAAAAAAAAAAAAAGGACAGGTTTACTGGTTCTTAAAAGATGATATAATGATGATACTCTACAAAAAAATCCAAATCTGACCAAGTGTATTTTTCTCATTTTTAGTCCAAATGTCTCATCACATTTAAAATAAGACAGAATCACCTAAAGAGGAACTTTTCAGTCAGATATAAGAACTGATTTATAGACAATAGATCTGACATTTTACCAAGATCATTTTCACTTGTTCCATTGGCAGATATTTTTTGGCTTAATTCAAGGTTATTTTTTCCTTAATTAAAGCAAAATAAATACAATTAAAATCTGTCGACAGGTATTAAACATTTTACATTTTGTCTGTTTGGGTCTTAATGGGTTAAAACACATGATACATTTGAACTTAAACTACTTTCACTTAAAAATAATGAGTTTTGAACTGAACACTAAGTGATAAATACTGAAATAAAATGCACTTAAACTCAACATTCGATTAACTGTAAAAAAAAAAAAAAAACATATGGGAATGCTTTTATTTTGTAAATTATGTAGAATTTTTCTTCAAAGTCGGTGTGTCTGTTGAAAAGTCTACTATTAACAAAATCACAAACAAATATTACTACTAATTAATCATGTAGTAAAAAAATACAATATATATAAATATTAAAATGGAAATATTTAATGAAGCTAAAACACATTACAGGTGTAAAAGTTGGTTATTGGCTCAAACATACGTTATATAAACTAAATCTACACGCATCCTTCTACGCCGATGACGCCTTAGTGTTTGTGTCGGTCTGTCTAAACTCACAATCCTCCGCCGATCGTCGACAGAAGGTTCACTTCAGTCCTTCTCTTCAGGTGACGGAGTCGGAAACGTGTGCGAGACGGATTTCGACAACGACACCATCATCGACATCATCGACGCTTGTCCAGAAAACGCCGAAGTGACGCTCACCGACTTCAGGGAGTATCAAACCGTGGTTCTGGACCCGGAGGGGGACGCGCAGATCGACCCGAACTGGGTGGTTCTCAACCAGGTCTGGTCTAAAGTTCCTCATTCTAGATCCTCAAAGTGCTTCAGATGTTTGTTTGTTTGGTTTTTTTTGTCTGATTTAATTCATTTCGTTTCTTTAGGGAAGAGAGATCGTTCAGACTATGAACAGTGATCCTGGACTGGCTGTTGGTAAGAACATTCATCTGGATTTATTTAATGTTCTCAACTGAAAAACTGCAGATCAAACCGAATGGAGAAACCTCGTATTTAGACTCAGAATCCAGTTGTGTTTTTTTTTTTTGTATAAATGGATCATCTGCTGCGTCACTCATCACTTTATCCAGACTGTAGATCATGACTCGTTGAATAACTGTGTGTTTTGTCTGTGCAGCTGCTAACGCGTCCTGCTCGCTTCATCCTTCAGGTTACACAGCGTTCAGCGGTGTGGACTTTGAAGGAACGTTTCACGTGAACACGGTAACAGACGACGACTACGCGGGGTTCATCTTCGGTTACCAGGACAGTTCCAGCTTCTACGTGGTGATGTGGAAGCAGGTGGAGCAGATCTACTGGCAGGCAAACCCGTTCAGAGCCGTGGCCGAACCCGGGATCCAGCTGAAGGTGAACCACGGAGGACACTGTCTGTCTGTCTGTCCGTCCGTCCGTCCAAATTTGTTCATTCAAGTCCTTCCATAAATGACAGTATCATCAACCAAAAGTGTCACAAAGGTTTTTTATTCATTTTGTTGATTAATACGTTTATGGTTGAGCTCTTTTTAATTAGTTTAACCCTGGATTACGACATAAATAACAACAGTTTATCGTCCCTTGTATAGTTTTTATGCTTCTTATGTTTTTATCTGACTGATAACAGGTTTTTATTGGCATTTAACAGATATCTAGTTATATTTAAGGATTTCATTCATTTTAGTGTTTTTTATCTATTTATTTGATTCTTTTTAATCATAATCAGTGAGCTGATGGAGGTACTCGTCCATGTCTTTAGTTTGTGCTGTTTTTAAGTTTTGCCACATACGTCCTGTGTTTTTAATCCAAACTGAACACATTTCTACCTTCGAGTATCAATAAAGTCACCGTGAACTGTCTTCATCCATAAAGAGGCGTTAAAGACCCAAAACAAACACACAACTCCAGACATTTCCTTTGTGTTTTTGTTCCAAGGCCGTTAAGTCGGACACGGGTCCTGGTGAGAACCTGCGGAACGCCCTGTGGCACACCGGAGACACCCCCGACCACGTCAAACTCCTGTGGAAAGACGCCCGCAACGTGGGCTGGAAGGACAAGACGTCGTACCGCTGGTTCCTCCAGCACCGGCCGGCCGACGGGTACATCAGGTACAAGACGCATTTGAGCCACATGACAACATTTACAAAGCTGTAAATGAGGGGGGGGTGGAACCAAAACCAAACCGGCCCGCCAAAGGGTCCAATCCAGCCCATGTGATGAATGTGTGAAATGCAAAAATGAGACTGAACATATTAACAATCAAGGATGATAAACTCATTTTAGTTCATACAGATTAATTAGTAAATACCATCATAATAACCTATAAATAATGAATACTCCACATTTTCTCTGTTTTAGTGTAAAAAACTCCAACTTTAGTTCAGTGAGATATAAGAACTAATTTATAGACAATAGATCTGGAAAATCTTATTTCAAGAAATCTTAACGGGATTATTTTCACTTGTTCCATTGGCAGATTTTTTTGCTTAATTCAAGATGATTTTTTTTGCTTCATTCAAGTTTTATTTATTTTTTGCTTAATTCAAGATTTATTCTTTTGCTTCATTCAAGATGTATTTATTTTTTGCTTCATTCAAGATTTTTTTTTGCTGAATTCAAGATTATTTTTTTTCTTCATTCAAGATTTATTTATTTTTGATAAATTCAAGATTTATTTCTTGCTTAATTCAAGATTTTTTTTTTTTTGCTTCATTTAATTATTTTTTTTTGCTTAATTCAAACATATAGCAGATAGTGAACCAGTGGAAGTAGATGATTCCAAACAGATAATAATAATAATAATAATAATAATAATAATAATGGATTAGATTTCTATAGCGCTTTTCGAGGCCCCCAAAGCGCTTTACATTATTGATCCATTATTCATAATAATCTCAAACTGTAAACGAACAAACCCCTCTGAGTGTTTAGTGGATAAAAAGTGACCAGAGCAGCACTGACCTCCTTCCTGTGTTCGTTTCCAGGGTGCGTTTCTACGAGGGTCCTCAGATGGTCGCCGACACCGGTGTCATCATCGACGCCACGATGAGAGGAGGTCGACTGGGCGTGTTCTGCTTCTCACAGGAAAACATCATCTGGGCCAACCTCCGATACCGCTGCAACGGTACCACAACACAAACCGACACACACAGGGTTCAGTACCTCCGAACACTGGGGTTCAAGCTGATTATTATCATCTGCACAGTTTACAGCAGATCAGATCATGTTACAGAGCAGTAAAGTAGCCTTAAAGGTCGGTTTGGAGATCCGAGAAATACAGTTCGAGCAAGCTACATTTTGAAAACACACAATTCAAAAGTCTAAACCCCTTTCTTCAGACGTACCGCCTAAGCCACGCCTCCAGAGTACTGGATTGTACTTGTAAGAGGGGGGAGGGACAAATGGCAGTTGAGTTTGACAGACAGCTCACAGGTCGGTTAAAGTGATTGGATGGTGTTTTTTCAGTCCTGTCCGTTCCACAGGTGACTCAAATTTTGTATTTTTGCGTTAGAGCATTAAATTAATTGGTTGCAATCGAGGTATGAAGGGGATTTTAACAATATAGTAAAAAAAAAAAAAAAACAAACATCTCCTATCCTACCTTTAACAGATGATGTAATGTAAGTGCTGAATGTAAAGAGTAGAGTCTGCGTTAGTTTCGTATGTGTGTAAAATAACCTGTAAAAAGGTCCTGACGTTTATAAATGTACTGAGATCAGATTTAACCTCAACACAGATGCAAATCCAAGTGCATATTTACAGATTTTTTTTTTACACTTTTATAAATCTCATCACACACATTAAGGATGGAGGGAATTATCTCCCGTAAAAAAATAAGTAAGAAATACGTTTTTCTGTTTCAAACTTCTTATTTTCCCAAACTTTTTGAGCTTAATACCTAATAAGTGGTTAGTTTTGTTCCTTCTCGGGACTTAAATTGATTAAAAATATATCAAGAAATGACTGTAATGTCTGCATTTTTACTGGACGGA
>JAPTYQ010000019.1:9710144-9723499 GCA_029814465.1 Ostorhinchus cyanosoma
AAATACCTAAAGAAAGGTTAGAAATACAGAAATTTTGATTTAGAAACAGCTGCAAAGTAGCATTGGGTCTTAATGGGTTAATGTTTGAGGAAATATGGATGTTTTTAAAGTATATGGATAAAACTATTGGGACACATCATGGCTACAGCTGTCAGATGTCCTGCTCATGTGGATTTGAGATAAAAACATCTATATTTCCAATGTTAGAAAAGTAGAAGTAGAACCTTTAAAATCAGAGTCATGGATTAAAAAAACAAAAAACATCAATGTTGAGAGGAAAATCATCTCCGAGGCGTTTTGAAAGCAAAGATAATTTAAATAAAACTAATCAATGCAATAATATTTATCCCAGTATAAAACTATACTATTATTATATTTCATTTGTCGTTATTGTTTTTATCCCAGACCCGTTAGAAAAGAAACACCTGAATTCAACGTGTCCACATACTTTTCTCCGTATAGTGGATTCAAGTGTGAAAATGCCGTAACTGTCTCACATTTTAACGCCAAACAAGGTCAAACATTTGTAACAGACATGATTTTTGTTTAAACTCAACAGCTTTTAGTGGAAATCAACATTCTGAACATTTCACAGGCATGCACATATCCAAAATAATCTTTTAAATTTGCATTTGGAAATACAGATTACAAAATAGAAACGATAGCAAAGACAATATACAACAGGATCGAAACATCATGCATGTCCACAGCAACACGCTGCGAGGTCGGAAAATGACACCGGACAGTCTTTTCTTTACTTTTTCTTTTTTTTTTTTTTTTAAATCAGCGTATTCTGCAAAATCAAGACTATGTGCAGAGAAAAATCTGTCTTCCACATTCAATTTAATCGACATTTTTCTTTCATCTTATAAACAAATGGTCACAGAAGGAGAATCACATGGCAACAAAGAAATACCTACAGATCTTTTACTACGACTTACAGGACAACAGTGATATTAATGCTATTCTCACTAGAAGCTTGAAGTGGAACTCAAACCGGAGCCTTAAACACGTTTCGATTGAGTTTATAGTCGTTTAGAAAAAAACCCCGTTTTATTAAAGGGACGTTTTGTTCAGACCTAAAACACTTTGCGATCGGTAAAGACTGAGCGACGACGGTTCGGAGGTTCGTTTGCATTCATTCTGGGACCGAGAACATCTTCGACCACACGGCGGCGCTCAGAGATTCACTCGTCTGCATGTTCGAGTTTGGGGAAAAAAAACAAAAAACGCTGCCGTCCTGAAACGTAAACGTGTAGGTGAGTAAATAAAAGAAGAAAAACCACAAATCGATTCAAGGTGTTTTTACGTCCAGTTATTGGCAAAAATGGTTTCTTCTTCGAGAAAACTAAACATTAAAACTTCTGACCAGAGCTGGGTGATGGAAATTATATATCGTGATAATTTCCTTTTGATATACGTCATATTGCAATAAATGTTATCATGATATAAAAGTGTTTAAAATGTCAAATAAAACACAAAATAATTCAGTATTTTCTTCTTCTACATTTTCTTCCTGTACATTCTGAATTATATACAAGTTATATTTTACTATTTTCAAAATGTTCTGGCCATGAAGAACAGGTTTAACGTCGTCTCATTTCCTTCATTTTTTTGTCTTTTACAAATTATTTTACATTTGTCTTCAACTTTCAAGTACTCATCAATCTTATGAATACACTTTTTTCTTTTTACTTCCCGTTTTGTCGTTTTTTTCCTCCCATTTAAACAAAAACATGGAAAAAAAGAGCTAGTTTTCATTGCTTGCTTTCACCTTTTACGAATGATTTAACAAAGAAAATGAACAGAATAAATCATGAAACGAGAGATTACAGGGATGTTTTCGTCAAAATAAAACTGAAAGAATGAGACGACAGGTTTTACTTTTGTTGCATCTTCTTGTGATATTTACATCATTTTTCATCGGAATTTAAGTTCAACTTCTTCAACTTTATAATGAAAGAAAATGAATTAAAACTGAGAACAAAACAAAAACAAAAATTACTGAGTATCTGGAGTTTTTCCCTTGTTTTTGTTTTTATAATTTTATCTGGTTTCTTCAAATTTCAATGAATAAAATCAGAAAAATATGAAATAAAAATAAGATAAAGTCACATCAGAGTTCAGGCGTGTGTTTTGCATCGATCTCGGTCTCTTTTTTCAAATTTAATTTCTTCAAGCGTACAGGTGAATTCTGTCTTGTTGCATCTTAATTTCTGTCTATGAATAATTTAACCAATTTCATCAGTTTTTTTAAAATACAGAAAATAGGCGAATTAAGAACTAAATCAGATCACAGAGTACTTTACTTTTCTATATATCTTGCTGCTACTTTACCTCCCAGATTCAGCTTTTAAGACTAATTTAACTGCCTGATTTTGTAAAGAATAATTTGGCACTTATTTAGAATGATCAAGCTCGACTATCGAATATAAATATTTTAATTTATGTGAACTTTGTTGGCCGTATCACCCAGCTCTACTTTAAAGTTTTTGTTCTGCAGTAGCTGCATCGACTCTAAACGTTTCCAGTTGAGTTGTCTTGTGTAACAGTAACGGTGGCGTCTAAAACTCTCATCACTCAGATCTTCAAATGTCCAAAACGTATCGTCTACATTTCCTGCAGTGGGACGACCGTCCACTAGGTGGCAGTTTGTGGCGTCGAAGTTGACGCAAACTGCTCTGTTCGTGTTCAGATGTTGCTACAAACTACTAAGGCTTCATCCCACTGAACGGCTGGAACGAGAACTTTCACGAAGGGCGAAAAAAAAAAAAAAAAAGAGCAACAAAGAAATACATTCGGAGCGCCGTTCCTTTCCAACACGAGAGCGTAAGCTGCACTGGAGTAAGCCCTTTCTAGTTTTGCATCCCCTAAAATCTTCACAGATAAAAAACAAGACAAGCCAAAATATAGTTTACAAAGGAAAATAGAGAATTCATCTTTTTTTTTTCTTTTCTTTTTTTTCTCTTTGACATGAAAATATCTCCGGAGAATTCTTCATCTGGTGTGAAACAGTCAGCATTCACATTGGGCAGAACGGGCCCTGTTCAAAAGCCAGGACGTCACAAATAAAGTGCGAAGCAACTAGTGGACTAAACTGTGCACGACAAAAACACAAAGAAAAAAAGAAAAAAAAGGAACAGGATTACACTTTTACCCAGTCCAACAACCTGACATGATAGGCAACAACGACAACAACAAAAAAAAACAAAACAATCATATCTGAATGTGATGTTTGGAAACACACTCCACTTCAGCCAGAGTCCGATACAGAACATGGGATCAGAGTCCGATACCAGGGTTTAGCACGTCATGCAGAAGCTTCAGAGGACGTCGACCTGCTATAGTTTGTCCCAAAAAGCCAAAGAGGATGAGCTGACATCGAGGAGGAAGAGGTGAGATGCTACAAGTAGGAAGAGTTGGACAAGTGAGGAGGGGAAGGAGGAGGAGGAGGAAGAAGATGGAGGAGGAGAAGAAGGAGGAGGAGGGGAAGGAAGGTGAAGATGATGAAGGAGGAAGAGGAGAAGATGGAGGAGGAAGAGAAGGAGGAGGAAGAGGTGAGATGCTACAAGTAGGAAGAGTTGGACAAGTGAGGAAGGGAAGAAAAAGGAAGAAGATGGAGGAGGAGGAGGAGGAGGGGAAGGAAGGTGAAGATAATGAAGGAGGAAGAGGAGAAGATGGAGGAGGAGAAGAAGGAAGGTGAAGATGATGGAGGAAGAGGAGAAGATGGAGGAGGAGTAGGAGGAGGCGAGATGCTACAAGTAGGTTTTTGGACAAGTGAGGAAGGAAAGGAGGAGAAGAAAATACAGGAAGATGATGAAGAAGGAGGTAAGATGCTACAAGTAGACAGAGTTGGACGAGTGAGAAATGGAAGGAAGATGAAGGAAGAGGAACAAGGAGGAGGAGGAGGATGGGGAAAAGAGGAGAAGGAGAAGCTACAAGTGGGTAAAAGCTGGGCGACTGAGTCGTGGATCTTCAGACGGAAAAGTAATGAGTGAAGAATGGAGGAAGAAGAGAAGATGAAGATGGAGAAGGGGGAGGAGTCCAATCTGAACCAGAAGCTGTGAGTGTCAGGTTTTCTGGCTAAAACGAGGACACTGCCGCAGAAAAATACATTCTTTTATCATTCGTGAAGTAGCATTATACAGAGATGGAGGTAACAGAGTCACGGAACAGGAAACCGAGTTAACTGTGGCACAGGAGGATCCACACATGCATCCAGAAGACTGTGGTAGCGTTATGTTACACAAACCAAACCTGCGCAGCGAGAAGGCCTTCATTTAGAGGTTTTGACTGTCAGTAAAGTCATGCATTTTGTTTCAGCTATAGCTTATGTACAAGGTCCGTGAGAGTAATCGGTTTGATGAAGAACAGAAAGGACGTGACAGTTGGAGAAGCTCAAAACGTCACTGGAGTTAGTGACGTTCAGCTCCGTCAGGAATAAGAAACACAATCTGTCCACAATGACCACATGGGATTCACGGAAAAATCCAGCTTTGTGTGAGAATCAAAAGGATGTTGATTCGGATCGTTTACCGTTTCATTCTCTTCCTTCTTGCATTTGACGTCTCAAAAATAGAGTTTTATTTCTTGTTTGGAGAAGATACTTAACCCTTTATGCACCAAAGTCGCAGTATTGCAACAAGTAACTAAATAAAACAGCCAATAACTCTAGTTTTCAAATCTTGTTACCACCAAACCACCAGTAGGTGGCGGACATGTGCCCCTTCAATCCTAACATCATTTCAGTGCATGTTTCTATTCAAAGTGAAGGAGAAAATCCAGTTTTAAAGGTGTGGACCTGAGCTGGTTTAGTAGTAAAGGTTATAACCCCGCCCCCCGAAGGGAAGGGGAGGGGCATTGTTTTTGGTTTGGTTTGTTTGTTTACACTCCAGCAGCAAAACTATTGGTTGAATTCACACCAAATCTGGTTTATAGATTCCAAGTGACCCAGAATAGATGTGGTTACATTTTGAGGAAAGTAGGTCAAAGTTCACATTTTTAAAATCTTTTTCTTCCATTTACTTATAATGGGCCAAATTTCAAATGTCTATAAAAACATCACATTTTTAAAAATCAATTTACTTCAAACTTGGCGCATATAGAGGCAACTGACATGCTGACATCAGCACACGCATACGCATGATGATATCAGCTGGATCGATGCCAAAATAAGCTACAAGATACATGCGAGGGGCGGGGCTTGTTGTTCCCGGAACCACTTCTTTAGTTTGGATAGATGAGGACAGATTTGTCTACTCTGTTGCTTTGGCTAAAAAGCAACTGAAACTTACTGCATTTTAATTTCTACTAATGTTTAAGTTAATTTAGTTTAAGGATAAGATGACAAAAAAAACCAAAAACACAAAGAAAACTTCCATATATTCGAAATATGGTTCAATTTTACTAAGTTAGGCAATCCAATATGGCCGCCACCATGTAACTTCATAATATGCAAATTAGATGAGTAAATTTACATCAAACTTTGGGTCATTCCCATTAATTTTCCCATTTACAGTATGACTATCTCCAACCACTTCCAAGACACAGGTTCCTAAAATCTTGATATCAAAATTCAATATTAAAAAAAAAAAAAAAAAACTCCAGCGCCTAAAGGGTTAATAATATTGAGGATGTTGTGAGATGCATTAGTGTTGTAAAGGGATTCACAATTCAGGAAATCAGAATTCAACTGGTCTTCAGAGTAAAGCTGGATTTCTGCTCTTGTGGAAATTGATTTAACTTCAGTGTATGATTTTCACTTGATTGTCAAAGCACCGATGCAGCAGTAGTCAGAGTCAGGGGGAGGTTTATGTTAAGAAACCACATCTGCAAAGGAGGATCTGGGATGCAGATGTCGGATTTGATGGAACATAAGGCTCCAAAGTCCAGATAAATCAAAAATACAAAATGCTGACTGCACTTGATTTCGTCCGTTACCAAATTCAGCATTTTTTTTTTTTGTCCAGTTTTTAAGGTGAACATCGAGAGTAAATCCAGCTCAACTCTAAACAAGAAGGAAACAAAGGTGGATTTCTCCTTGAAGGTTGTTTTTTTTTTTTTGTTTCATTTGCATAGGAATCACAGATCAGTTGAAGGCAGAACAAAACCATTGATGCAGGAGAAACGTCCACAATGAAACAGTGTGAGGTGTGGAGTTGAAACCAAACGTGATTCCTTTTTGGGGGTGAATGGGAAAGGAAATAAATAAAAACTGTCCCAACAGGTGAAGTAAATGTTTTAGCACGTCTGTACACAAACATCAGAAGATACCAAACATGATCCCACAGACCGTCACACGACTCTCAGGGAAACTCTGACAAAGGCCGAAGCAGATCCATTTGCACCGGATCTGAACAACAACGCCAAAAAAAAAAACAAAAAAAAAAAAAGAAAACACAACCTCAGGGTTTGTGTCATGGATGTAGCGTGTTATGCATCAGTATAGACATCTCAGATAAAACATGTGTAAACGCTTCTGTTGTAAACTATTTCAGACTCTATCTAGAATATATCTACTTTCATTGTTTACACTGAATCGAAATGAGCAGGTTTTGCCCAATAAATGGCCTTGAATATTTAAAAAAAAAACATAAATAAATAAATAAATATTTCGATATAATCTGTAAAATTCAAGTGTTAGAACAATCATCTGGTATCTTTAACAAAACCGCTCTGGAGCTCTGCGATAAAAATATCAATCGGTATCCTGTTAATTATTTCTGAATGTGCAATTTTACGAAAACTCTTCAACAGGCTTCGATTCTGTTCCATCGATCGATTCCTGGAGCAAAGGTCGGCTGCAGTTTTGTTAGAGCTTCCCAATCAAGGAGCAAAAAGCCTCCCCATAATTGCGCTCTTTCTCAAACGCTTCCAACCCTTCTTGGGATTTTTTTTTTTTTTTGTCTTCGTTTTGTTTTTTGCCAGACTTTAAAAAAAAACGAACAAACAGCAATTTGGCTAGAAACTGTACCGCTACAAAATACAGTACATTGATTTGTCAAACCTTACACAACGTAACCACGACTCACCGACCAAGAGTTAAGTTAACATTAAGAAAATGTTACAATAAGTTACGAAAATACGCTGTCACATTAGACACTTAACAGTAGAATACTCATGTAAGGCAAAATCAGGTGATTTCACAGTGACGACTTAAAAAGATTGACGATTTTCCGTGTTCTCTGGTTTTAAAAACAGACGGTTTCCTCTGTGGAGGTGAACGCCGTCTGCGTGTATTGGTTTTTCATGGCAGGACATGAATTTGAACATGGTTTTCTCACTTTCTAGTGTAATAGAAATACCTGATCATTTTCTCAGAAAAAAGTTAAGTCAAGTGGCGTAAAACCAACCCATTTCTGGAGCACGCGGCGTTTTCCGGACCGGTGCTGGAACTGTTTAAATCGAGACCGTTTTGATAGATTCGACCACTGCACTGGGACGCGACATGGCAACATCTACGACGTCCTGTTTCAGAGAATGGCACATTGAACACCACAGAGCAACTATGGGGAAGTTTTGCACTCCTTCATTAACCAAGTAGCTTAACGAACACATATATAAATATGTTAGTAATTAATAAATAGACACAAATTACATCAGTGCAATTTTACACTATGCCTACAGAGAGCATTTGGCATCAAATTTAAATTATGAAATGGAATATAAAGTCTTTAACCAAATAAATAAAACGTATAAATACATTAAGCATCAAAACATACAGTACATGATGAAAATAACATTTGGTTCTCAAAAATAAAGCTTTGAGTGTGAAATAGAAAGCCGTTACGGCATGATGGGAAAACCGATTCATTTGACAAAGCAGCTGTGTTTCGTTTCCTTTTTTTTTGTACGAACAGCTGTTCTAACGGGTACGGTTTAGCCCAATGTCCTAGCAGCTTCCTGCTACGAGCAAATATAACAAAAACTAATTTAAAGTGGATATGAAAACAAAATAGTCAAATGTGCGTTTTGGAATATATGTGGCATGTAATGGTACACTGTAAACACAGCAGGCTAGCGAAAGCGCTGAGCGACCAATCTCATTCAACGACAGCGAGGCCATTCCCTGGCAAGCCACTGGATGTCTTTTTCCCTGTTGTCTTTTGGTGGCGCATCGTTTCAAAGGGCTTCACAGAGTCGAGGGCGAGGTCGGACAGCTGGACAGCCATGCAACGAGGGAGAGGGTTCATCCTGCCCTTTGTTTCTCTCCATTCACAAGTTCGTGGGGTTTATTTTTTCCCTTCTGGCTCCGGGCCGCGGCGCCCCCCCGCGCTACAGCCTGTCCATCCTGAACGTGTCCTCGGTGGCGGGGTCGGCGAGCACCATGTCGGGGTCATTGAGCATGTGCAGTCCGTCCAGGGTGAGGGGGTCGATCTTCAGCTCGTCCAGCGGGAACTGAGAGTCCGCGTCGAAGCTGACGTCGCCGACGCCCGCCAGCGAGTTGGTGAGCTCTTTGGAAAGACTGGGCGGAGACTCACCTGTGACTGAGACACGAGACAGTGGACGATGACGCCAAAGGAGACGGAGCAGGCGTTACAACAGGAAAAGCAGGTTTTTACTCATTCTGACACATTAACTAACGGGGGTTACAATGTAAACACACAAACATGGAGGCGGAGACGACGGGCACATACAGGTGGACACTCCCTCCAAAACATTCATTCACACATTCATGCATTTATGATCCATTACATTAAGATTCACTGTTAAGTCACTGAACTCTGCCACGTGTCCCCAATCCGACTTTTCTCCCCATCTGTGACTCATACTTGAACACCACAAAACCGATTTCTTCAAATCAGACCCAGGACACTTTCATACATGGTCTGAAATCAGATACATGTCTGATGTTTTCCAGTGTTTCAGTCTAAACGGTCGTGTTACATTTCATCCGACTTTTACGTTGTTGAAATGCAACCGACGTCATAATTCTGCGCTGAAGGAGGCGGGACCCCACAATGTATTTGTGTTCTACAGCCTTAAATCACTGAACTCTGCCAGGCCTTGTTCCATTCTCCAAACCCACATGTTCAATCCCATCAAGGTCAAAACTGGATGTTTGAGCCAAATAATCAAATGCATCCAGAACGTGACACTTTGAAAAGGTCAACATTTAAATGTTATTTTTTCTTGTTAATAACCTGGAGCCAAATGCACCATATTATTCAAAACACTGTCCTTCAGATACGTGAGGTCTGTGAGTCACAATAGATTCATTCGTTTTCATTTCATCAGATGTTTTTTGGCATCTTGCATTTTTTGGCTTAAATCATAAACGGCACCATTCACCCATAATCCATCAGACCGGGTGTCTGCTCTTTATTCAAATAAAAATTCCAGACTTTTAGAAAAATGCCCCCCCCATACCTTGACTTTATGTACTTTTATATTTCCGTGACTACTTTTTGGGTTCAGATTGAACCTGTTGTGTGTAGTAGAAAAGTTAATTTTAATAAATATATGAATAAATGCATAATTTGCAGTAAATGATGCTTTACTGACAGAAACATTTTCAAAACTTATGAAAACCTCAGAAGTGCATGAATATTACACAAACAAGTTTTACTGGATTCATTCCAGTACTGACCAGTTAGTGAACTCATAAAGGTTTTTTTTATACATTTATCTCATATATTTATCCTCTTACAAGATTATGTGATTTAGAGCAAACTCTAAAATTCACAGACAGAAACTTCTTTCCATACTTTATTGAGACTTTCACACAAAATTCCAGACTTTTCATGGTCTGGGAAAGAGTTTCAAAATTCCAGACTTTTTAAGACTTTCAAGACCTGATCTGATGTCTGTCTGGTGTACCTACCTGTTAGGATGATGTTGGGGATGTTGCCATGGCTACTGTATCCAAGGTGCTGCGAGTCTTGTAGGCTGCTGCCGGTGAGGCCCATCATGGCGGCCTGTGTGTAGTTGAGGGTGGAGCACTGGTTGTAAAGGCTGGTGGAGCTGATGGGGTTCTCGATCATGTTGAACTGCTCCAGCTACGAGAAGCACAGGTTACGTCACAGACTCGGAAAAAACATCATGAACTTTGGCGTTTGTCATGTGTAAAGTGACACAGCACAGAGTTGTGCTCTCAGGTACGATGTCCTGCTCTGGCCACCAGAAGGATTGTTTTCAGTTCCATAAGCTTGAACACAAGTCAAAGGGCTTTAGTTTAATCTGTATGTTATACATGGAATCAGCTGCAGAAGACTGGAAACTGACTGAGTTAACTTCAACCAGCACTTTGAATTCAAACTCCATAATTTGCACTTTTTTCCTTAATGTGCCTGTAAACGGTAAACTGGTGGTCATCATCTGCTCACTGGTATATTTTAATTTACAAACCCCTTTTAGGCCGACTTCCTTCTTATTTATGTTCACTGTTACCCTGGAATCATGGCAGCTACAATCGCTGCTCAGTGAACACTTTGAAACAGTTTGTTCCAAAGATTAGGACTGAATTAGGACAGAAATCTAGCAGGTTTTCAGCTCCTCATTCCTGGAACAAGCTTCAGTCTGAGCTCCATCGTCAAACACCGATTCCTTTGACTGATTTTAAAGAGAGCGCTAAAACTTTGGAATCACAGCTGTTGGTCTGTAAATGTTTCACCTGACTGTATATATTCTGTCTGCGTTTGTAAATGCTTTTTTAAATTTTTATTTTTACTGTAAACTGTAAATGATGTGACTGTATCGCTGCCATCTTGACCAGGTCTCTGTTGAAAAAGAGATCTGTCATCTCAATGGGACCAACCTGGTTAAATAAAGGTTAAATAAAATAAAACAATGTTGTTTTTACAAACTATTTTCAAATGTGTCACTTATTTGTGTTATAATGGTGTAAAAGAGGTTCTTAATCTCAATGTGATTTTCTTCCAGATTGATTAAAAGTGAATTAGTAAATAAATAATGCGTGTGCGTCACCTGATGTGAAAGAGCGTTGGTCTGCCGCGACGCGAGCTGCTGATCGTAGAATGAGTCCCCGAATATGCTGCCGACCACGGGGATGTGCTGAGGAGGAGCAGGAACGAACCCAGTGTTATTATTAAAACTGAATGTACGGCTTCAGCAGGACAACAGAAGTAACCGGGGAACACAAGCAGACGTTTCAGCGATAGAAAGAAAAAAAACACAAGCAAAACACAAATCACACAACTGTCAGACTAAGCAGTGATCGAAGCAAATGGGTTTTGTGAACAGGGCTGTTACAGTTAAGGAACGAAAAGAGGAAGCTGATGACAGACTGGAAGAAATGGAAGAGTACTGGGTTTGGAATAGGGCCGGGTGATACGACTGGAAATAATCAAGAAGTCAGTTATTGAAAACTATCATGAAAATGTTCCGACCTTTTACGCATTTTGAGTGAAAGTTAAAGAAATCACATGGCTCCATTATTCATAAAAAGATAAAAACATTTAGAAAATTAAGCTATAAATGATATAAAAGACGCAAGGAGGCAAAAACTCCCCTTCATGATTCAGAGGTTATTTATATCATTTCACTCTTTATTTTTATTTTGACGTCTGACATACTGCAATTCTACGACTTATGTAAATATGTAAATAGCCTGAAGTTTTATTTCCATTATTATTTTTTTAATTGTTTGCTCTTTATTATCTTCATGCACACACGTTTTCTTGCACTTTATCCTGTTGCTGCTTTAATCAGTGAATGTCCTCGTTATGAGATCAATTAGTTTCATCTTATATGAACTATTATCATAAACAATTTCCATTATAGATGTTATTTATGCACCTCGGGCCTATTTGAAAATTACATTTTACTTTATTGTTGCACCTAACTGTTTAATTATCCAGATGGTTTACCCATTTCTGTTTTTCTTTATTATGTATAGTGTTTGCTCTTGTGTTCTGTCTATCTATCCATCTGTTCATCCAAAAGTACAACAAAGGTTTTTCATTCATTTTACTGATGAATACATTTATGGTTCAGCCCTTTTTAATTCTTTTATAAACTGTAATCTGTATCTATCTCTGTAATCTATCCATCGAGCATTAAGCATCTTATTTAACAAAATAATTTTGGTGTAAAAATCACTTATTTGCGGTGTATATTCCACAAATCTAAAGACAGAACACTGAACACAATGACAATTTTTTTTCTCCCATCAGAACATACAGGAGTAAAATAATGAAAGTACTAAATAATATTTTGGGCTCTGATAGAAATAAACCCTGAAGACAAAAATGCTTGTATTCCAATCACATAGCTGCTGATCTCTAAGGAAAAGAAACCACAAAATATTAACGTAATATCACAGCATGACATAAAATTCTAACACAATAAATATTATTTAATTGCCCAGCTGTAGTTTGAAATAGACTGATTATATTTCATTTAACTCTAACTGAATATTTTCATCATGGACAAGAGATGCGATGCATAAAGTGCGGCTGTGATGCTGCTCGTCGCCATGACAACGTGGTCGCCGTGACAGCCCTGTGCACAACTCTAACGCAGCTTGTTGAAGGGACGTCTGGCATTCATCAACCTGGGTGTTCACACATGTATGTCCGTTACAACCATGGAGCGGGATAACATTTTACTTGCCACCACAGCGAGGACGACGAGCATCAGAGAAATGTCCCTCCCCCCAAAAAAAAACAAAAACAAAAAAGAAGAAATCCTTAAATTTACTCAGTGGTGGTCTGTAAAATGCAATCGTGTGATGACGTGTGATGGAGACGTAACAGACAAAAGATGAATAACACCTGGGTTGACAAATACAGGGACATCCTTCAGGATACAGATCTGATAAACGGACTCAAAGCTGTGTGAGGGGCGTTCTATCGGTATCAAACGCTTCTCATTCACTGATGCGTCCGAAGTCACTGATATTTGTTTTCTTTGGTTTCATAACGTGCATTATTTGTTAAATATTTTATCTTCTATCTTTTTTTGGGGGGTAAGAAGGTTATCCTGTTTGCCTTGCTTTTCGTTATCTCTATATACTGTTGGTATATTGATATGTTTGTACACACTGCACATATAAAACTAAAAATAAAATGTAAAAAAAATATATACCTTTCTTAAATTATATATACTTTTTTTTTTTTTTACTTTTTTGCCATGATTGTAAAACAGAGCCAAACGTTACTGAAGATGGAATAAGGCAGATTTTTCAATGTGCGTGAAATTATTACAAATCACTAGTTTTAGTGTTAATAATACTCACCCTGCCTCAGTGCAATAATCACAACTCATGCACTACATTTTCAATTTCACCTTGTATTTATCCTGTATATATATCCATTATATGGTGTACTATTTCTTCCATCTACAGTCGCGGAAAAAATTATTAGACCATCAAAAACAGTGGTTATGTCATCCAG
>JAPTYQ010000019.1:9723599-9742901 GCA_029814465.1 Ostorhinchus cyanosoma
GTGGATCATGTGACTAAAACAGACAGAAAAGAAAACATGGAATGAATAAAAGCACTGTTTTTATCAGAACAATGACAGATATTGATGGAAGAACTGCAGTGATTTTGGTTATTATCAAGAAAACCTGGAAAATGGATAGATATCAGCGCTGAAGTTAAACTATTATGAGCTATTTTTGTTGTTATCATTATATTTGTCCAAACAAATGGACCTTTAGTTGAACCAGGCATAAAAATGAACAAGAAATTAAAGAAAACAAGGGGTGGTCTAATATTTTTTTCCGCGACTGTATATTGTAGAGCTGGCTTTTTGTATATTTTAGTATTTCTATGTAGTTTTGCATATTGTCAATATTTTTTGGTACAATTTGTGTGATATTTTTATACAGTGTTTTTTGTACTTTCAGTGTCGGCTGCTAAACCGACTTTTCGTAGTTCCTGTAACAGTGATGATAAAGCTCTTATTGTAGTAGTAACTATAATCTGGTCTTAAATATGGCCCTCAGGTTTAACCATCCACTGCAGACATTCACTGGACTGGACTCACTGACTGCAGACAATAAAGTGAACGCTTGGTCAACATTCTGGATCAATGCAAAAGTAGAATACAATAGTTTTTAATCAGGCTTCCAACGGGTTTTCAGGGAGAGACTCTCATTTACTTGTGGCCTAAAGACTGGATTTTAACCATCAGCCACTTCTAAACCACGGTCTCTGAAAAAACACTTTTAAAACATCAGTATTTCATAACTGTAATGTCACCTGATAACAGAGAGGCTTGAGCTACTCACTGCTACAACTGACCTGCTTAGTTCATGTGTATGGAAAGAGCAGACGTAAAAAGAGTTCAGATTAGAGGCGTCTCTTTTACACAGATGATTAAATATAAAAGCTATCATTTTGAGGCCTGTATGATATGAGGAAAATCTGAGATAATACTATTCAATGTTGTAATGACAATATAACGTGAATTATCTTCAGAATTACTTCTCATCTAAGGACATGAGGCTAAGGAATCCATCAAATAACATTTGCTTCCTGTGAATACATGCCTCAAACGTAAGTAAAATTATTTTCCATCACGGAAGTCTACTGCTGAGTTTTTATCCATCGTGAATGATTAATTGGCCAATTTTATTCCCATTTCCTCAAAATCAGCAGCTTCACTTTAGATGCATAATATTAACCGCAGCTGCCAGATTCTGCTGATACTGATAGTTCATAAAACGTCCCATCTGCGCTGATTAATGTTCGAGAGGAAGACGGAAAGAAAGTTTAACGGTCAGCACTGAGTCAAGCACATCAAATTATTTCAAAATTAGGCCATAAAAAAACTAAACATAAAAAAAATCTATTTATTAAGAAGTGTTTTAGTTAGAAGTGCAGAAGAAGTGCAAAGTTGTGTGAAATAACAGTTAAAAATCATGTTTTTTTAGAGTCCAGGAATAAACGGCAGCATTATTGTAGTGTTAGTCAACTGACTGTCATCACAATGAAGCTCAACCACAGAGAACAAAAGGGAATCATCAAACAAGAGGAAGAAGAACTAAGAGGGCTTCACTTAAGTGTGCCGACAGACTGATGCTTTAAAAATAAGAAAGGATGAGAGCCTCCACCAACAAACTGTTGCCATGTTGTCATGCACACAGTGAACAGAGACAGTGGCGATGAAGGAATGAGTTATGCAGCTGCTGACACCATGAGTGGTTAACTGCTGGTACAAAGAATGAAAAGCAGCCTAACTCATCTACAGTTAGCTTTTCCCCAGAAAGCAGCTAGCTCGGTGGGTGGGCCCTTACTTGAGGCGAGCCGCCGGGGGAGAAGCCTTGATTGGAGACTGGGGAGGTTGGAGACTGAGTGGCTGGTGAGCCAGTCTGATTGCGGTACTGTTGGAGGGAAGAGGGTTAGCTAGAACTACGCTTCAAGCCTGTCACACAAGAAACCTCAAAGAGCGGGATGTAGAGCATCAGCTGAGGCCTGGGCTCATGGTTCACATACACAGGGTGGGAATATTAACCACCGCCACCAAACCAACAGAGACTGTGGCCGTTTCCTTTATGTGTCAGGTATGTTCGAAGACTGACGTTAATGTACAGTAAAAAAAAACAAAAAAATAATTATATCAGTAAACAGTACTACACTATATGAACAAAAGTATTGGGACACGTTGAATTCAGGTGTTTCCTTCCAAAAAGGGGTCTGAGCTAAAAAACAATAAATGTCATAATATAGTTTTATATTATGATAAACATCAGTGCATTGATTAGTTTTGCTTGTTTATAAATTATATGGACAAAAATGTTAGGTAATATAATAATAATAATAATAATAATAATATCAACTGATAGTCATTAACATTAATTAAATAATATTATATTTGCAATATTAATATTACACATGTCTACAGTGAGACATATTTCCTTAAAGTTTAATGGGAGACTCTTCTTCCTTGGTGAGATGTGAAGAAAGTAGATGTTTAATTATTGGTTAATTATTATTTAAAGTCAGAGCACAAAAAATATTTTAGAAATTTAGAGGCAGAACATTTACAATCACAGTCATGGATAAAAACAACAAAAACTAAATGAATGTTGAGAGAAATTAAGTAAGAACCATCTCTGAAGCATTTTGGAAGCAAAGATAATTTAAATAAAACTAACCAATGCAATAGTTATCACAATATAAAATTACATCATGACATCTGTCATTGTTTTGTATCCCAGACCCCTGTCAGAAAAACACCTGAATACGAGGTGTCCACATTCTTTTGTCCATATAGTGAATGTGTTAAAATGCCTTGGGCCTCAAAAAGCTCAGACAATAATAGCAGGTGCTGAATTGCTGTTGATCTGTCACGTTATAAAGTGAGTACATTAGTCTGTACTGAACTGCTGGGTTTAAAAGGTCACTGGGAAAAAGGCATGTTTTTGTGGCAGCTGTCAACAGTAAATATGTGTTTCTCCTGCTTATGTGAGTCACTTAAAAAAAAAAAACAATGTAAAAGTCTAGAAGCATAAAAGGATGTGAGGATATTTACTGAGGATGTGTTCTGACTCACTACTTTCAGAGCTTTAAGGGTGGGAAAATGAATAAGCAAAATGATCCCATACAGTTCATCAGATTAGTTGTGTTTGTACTTTCAGAGCAGACGGCGTGGAGCCTTACCGAGCCGATGCTGATGCTGGCGGTGGTCTGGCTGTCGGGGGAGGGGCTGCTGGCGGTAGCGGAGGGTGTACCAGTGGAGGCCAGAGCTGGCAAGGTGATGAGCTGGATGCCCTGAGGCAGAGTCTGCTGCTGCTTCTGCAGGTCACTGAGCAGCTGAGCCTGGGCCTGAGCTGTCAGCTGGTTGAACAGAGGGTACTGGGCCAGCTGCTGCTCCAGGGTCAGCGACTCGGCTGGCATGGCCTGAGGACACACACACACACACACACACACACACATATAATTCATACTGTACTAGTACACTGGTAGAGGGACATGACTGTTTAAGGCAGTGGTTCCTAACCTTTAAGTCTGGAGCATATCAGAAATGGTGCCAAAAGCTCGATGCTAACAGGATGTCTTTGCACTGGTCAACGTTTCTCCAGCTTTTCTCTTCAGTCACTGATCCATTGTTGTATTTTAGAACTGTTCAAGTCACTCCTGCCTTAATTTCAGATCTGTTAGTTATTCTACTTCATTTCCACCACAATTCACAAGTGGTCTTTGATATGACAATAGGCAACCTAGGTAACCAAAGTGTATAGAGATGGTGACGCAAAACATGGGTTTTTATTGACAAATTCAGTAAAAGTCTACTCTTACACTTATTTAGGCTACATCTGATTCACTTTTAAGTAAGAAAACCATTATCTATACTCATAACTTTGCTTTGGAAGTCAGATATGGGTGATTTGAGAAACACAGATATAAAATTGAGTTTTTTATGTCATCCTCTCACGGGCCACTTTGGAGCGCTGCATACTTCAGGTACCACTGCTTTACATCAAAATAAGTGAAGTTTTGCACCACAAACACCATAATGCTTTCTGCATTATATCAGCCTTCACCTTGAAAATGTCAGTACTGCTATATTTATTTACGTCCAGAACTTTTACAGTGTTTAAAGTTTGGTGCATTTCTCAATCTGGACATGTGGTCTTTTCTTTTACATATGTACCTCTACCTTAGCATGAAAAAAGGCAGATATTTGATTTGCACACAGAACAAACTGACACAAAACTACTGATTTATATTCAGAATGAGCCGTTTACATGTTAAAACCCAGATGAGATAATGTCCAGCTGTGTCCTTTACCTGTGTGATGTTGACTGGGGAGGTCAGGGTGGGTGAGAGCTGCTGAGGGGACTGTTGCAGGTGGAGATCAGAGGTCAGGGTGAGGGGCACCACCGGGGGCTGCCGGCGCTGTGCCGTTACAGTCATGGTGGGCTGAGAGGGAGGGATCCCTGGAGTGCAAAACAGAAATAAAAATCGGTGAATAAAACTAAGTAATCCTTTGAATGATGTAGGAGAATTAGAGACTTCGTAAACAGCAAAAAAAAATAAAAAAATCGGTTTCAATTCGTGATGTAAAAAGACATCTGGATACGGTTTCACTTCCCCTAGTGGACAGCCATAGTACTGCAGGCACTGGTTGAGTATTACTGCTTATTTTAAGTTTTATCATGGAAATTTCACTTTCTATACTTTCTGAACACTCAAAAAAAACCAAAAAAAACCCAAAGATATTCTAAAATCTGCCCGATCACCACAATGGTCCGTTTTAGTCACATGATCCACACCGGACTTAGTACTGGATTGCATAACCATTGTTTTTGATGACTGTTGATGGTCTAATAATTTTTTCCACGGCTGCACATTCCCCACAGTTCTAAACACTTCTGTTGCGCCGGAGGTTTGTCCACATTAAGTAGATAAATATGAGAGGCTGTGACTAATTGATGCTGTTAAGCCAAAAAAGATCATCAGCTCAGAAAAACCAGACCTGCTTTGGAAATGAGGAAAAGGAAGCCAGGAGCCTGCTGGTCCAGACTCCACACAGATGCCAACACTCCATGTGTTTCCACTGGAGGGGGTACATATGGGCCGAATAAACCAGTTAAATAATGCAGCATAATATTCTCACAATGTATTTGACGATACTCACAGATGATGGACCTTGTGTACATGAATGTGCCCTTACCCATGATTCTTTGTGTGTTATACGTTGTTTATGGTCTGTTCCAGGGGTGTCATTTAATGTGGATAATTACCCTGCTCCCCCAAAGAGGAGGCAAGGGGTATTGTTTTTGGTTCAGTTTTTTTTTGTCTGTCTGTTTGATGGTCAGAAACTTTACGTAAAATTTACTGAACCAATTTCCATGAAATTTTCAGGAAAGGTGTGAGGTGGTCCAGAAGAGATCCCATTAAATTTTGGTGAATGAAGGTCAAAGGTCAAGGTCACCAAAAATGTGTTTTCGCAATGATAAGCGATAGGGTGAATCAGGTAAAACTTTTGCGAGGGGCGGGGTTTGTTGTGCCTGGAACCACTTGTTTGTTAGAGTAAACATTTTCATGTAATTTAACTTTTTTTCATTTAAGAGAAAAAATTGGAGTTTTCATTATTTCTAGGTTCTTATTCGATTATTTTTAGTGCTCCAGCACATGTGAGATAAAATTGGGCTAAATGTGCATTTCAGAAATTCATCCCATGGACCGGCTTGGACCCTTTGGCCGGTTTTGGCCCACGGGCCGTATGTTTGATGTCCCTGGTCTAATCTAACTGAGCCTGAACCAGGTTTCCTGCCTCCTCCTACGTTACCATGGCTGGCGGCGCTGATGCCCAGGTGGGTGAGGTTGGTGGTCAGGCTGCCTGTGCTGTTGGAGGAGCTGAGGGAGGGAAAGGCCACGGTGTCCTCGGGGTCCAGGGGGGTGGACAGCGGAGGAGGGAACTGGATGTTGGTCAGATCAGGCAGCGACCCTCCGGTGTTGTGAGCAGCTGGGAGCACAGACGGGTTCAACTCCTGGTCTGGAGACGGGAAAATACTACAACACAACAGATCAGCGTCAGTGTCCCTGCGCTGTTTTTATGAAACACTAAGGCTGCGTCCACACTGGTCCATATTTGCTTTAAATTGCATAAGTTTTGCTACATTTACACTTGGCATCCACTCTATTCCAGTGAGACGTTCACAAAGTCTGCTGACACTGTTTTAGTTGGGAAACCCCGGGGCTGTGTCAGACAAAAACAAACAACGACACCCCTGAGTTTCCCTTTTCTTATACAGACTGTGGCACCATCCACTCACACTCACACTGTTAACCGTGTAAATTAATTTTGGCATTAGTTTGGGGTGTGTTTTCATGCTAAAATGAACACACCAACAACATTTGACAGTATACATGTGTGCATGTACTAGTGTTACTACTACTTACTATTACAATATTTACAACATACAAATAATATTAACATTACATTCAAATGTATTTTGCATAGATATATGCATTTATTAATTTTAAACACTGTGTTTAGAATCTGCCAAATATTATAATAGTCAAATATCAATGTATTAAAAAACAAATGTAGTTTATTTATAGTTTATTAAATGAACTCAGAATGATGGCACAAAACTGTATGACTTTCCAAACATTCACACTCGTAAAACTCCTCAAGTTTTTTTTTCACAAATGTTTTCTCATTTCAAATTATATTTTCCTCAAAAATATAAATAACTACCTACCCAAAAATATAAGTTTGGCATAGGTTATTGTACTTAAAATGTTTTGACAAGATGTTAACCTTCCCTTGACGTCGCCCCACAGGTTGAATTTCATCCTTAACTACTTACTTGATTCCCGGGACATCACACGTGTTTGGCTTTGACGAATCCTCCTGAAGACCAAACACAGATTAGCCACTAATCTGATGTGATTTACATGTACTATAAAAACTCTTATGTCCGTTTCAACTCAACAGTACCTTTTTGTCTTCCCATAACTGTTTCTGTGCATCCTTGTCTGGGTTTGACTCTGAATTCTCCGTCCCAGGCACTGTTAGCAGCAGTACTAATTAGTGAAACAGCAAGAAACAGTTGCTCGCTTTGACAAAATGCACAACAATACAAAAAAAAAAAAAAAAAAATCAACATGAGAAGTGAGTCATCGATATCCCAGCCGGTCATGCAGAATACAATGCTGTGCACTAGATTCCTGTGTGCCTAAAAATAGCAAGGTGACCACGAGACAGACAGAGTGAGTGGATTCCAGCCAATCTTGGTTTCATTACATCAGGGGCTCAGACATAATCCATGGATAATCAGTGAATTATTGATCCCGTCCTTTCGATCACCCTGAGTCAGCTCCGCTCACAGAGTACTGTACCGGCATCAGTTTCCATTTTCTCCATAAATATTTCACTAACAGTGCAGATCTACAGTTACAAACCAACAACACCGCTTCTCTCCAACATCCACCCTTTCATGTCCTTTACAGTTTGCCGCTTGCATTAGGCGCGTTGTACATTAATAAATAAAAGCGGCTCTGTAACTGGATCTTCCATTACCTCGTTTGGGCTGTAGCTCCTGTGATCCGCCCGCAAACACCTCCTGGGGCTTCGGATTCATGGCGCTCTGATGTAAGGCAGAGTCTGAGTTTGTCCTGTATGTGTCGGAAAGATGATATGTCAGCAAAAATCTCTGCCAAACACCCTGTGCAGACATGGTTTCACTTCACCGGCATCATATTGATCAAGAAAACTCACTGCCTCGCAAACTAGAATGCCATGTGCAATCTATTGTGGGTTTGTTTTCCCAACAAGATGAATGTTAATTAAGCCTTGTTGTCGTTATCAATTTGGCAAAGGGGACAAGGGGGCGTGGCTTACCTTCTCCAGCTCGTGTCTGGCGGTGGGGAGAGGTAAACTGAGTTGTAGGGACAGCTGTCAATGTGAATTTAGTTAAGGCTGATAAAGTGCAGGAGATGAAAAATAGATCTGAACTAATCCATACTTTCACGCCTCATGGCAGCTTCAGCCAAACAGATCTAATCCAGAACAGATAACCGTTACAAGCATCCAGTTACTTTGAAAAAAAAAAAAAAAAAAGGCTTCAGACTGTGTCTTGGTTATCAAATGATGAAATAGATTTTTAGGAGTAAAGCTGTCAGCGGGAGAGTAATAATACACCATCGTGCACTGAACACTTGCACAATAACAAGCTCTCAATTCACACTGAGCTCGTTCACGTCCACACTAATACTGCGATCATTTTTTGATTTCTGAAGTTATCAGATAATTCAAGTGATCATGTCAACAGGATAATCTGATTTATCAGGTAACAGTGATCTGATTATGAGAAATTGGATTAATATACCTGGATTTCTCCCCAATACTAGTATGTCTTCATGCATGTATACAGGGGAATCTGATTTAGTTCATTACTTTACATCTGCTCGTGTGTTTTTTGTTCTGAATCTGCTAACGCCCCAGTGTGTGACTGAATATTAATCCTGTTTTCATCTATATTTTTTATCTGAGAAAAACTCTAAAATGAAAGAGATGAAAAACTCCAGAACTTCACTATGAGGTTTTCAAACAGTAACTGTTTGATGATTTCTGGTTGAATTTACCCCAGGAGTATTACATTTAGACCCTCTGTGTGTCTACATCCATCCATCTTAATATGAATGAATCAGGAGTAACTGTACGCTCTGAGCAATCCCACTCTGAAATCATGTAAACATGCTATAATAGTCAATGAGCCCGTTTACACAACCATAAAAAATCTGATAACTGGGAGTAATAAGATATTTGTAAAAATCATTTTTATGCACTTCAGAAATATGATCATTTAAAAACCCTTGTTTAGACGTTTTAGTCCAATTTGGAGTATGTAAAGACAGTAGAATCAAATTTTCTATTATTGTCTTCAACTCATGTTTTATTACGTCACTTCCATTTTCTACGATTAAATGTAAATCAGATTAACCTGTATACATGCACAAAGACACTGAATATTGGGGAGACATCCAGGTGTGTTAATCTGATTTCTCATAATCAGATTACTGTTGTTCTCTGTTAAAACATATCAGATTATGCCGTTTCCATGTCCAATTGGTTAATCTGACAGCTCTAGCAATCGGACAATGATCGGATTATTAGTGTGCATGTAAACGGGCTCATTGTGTCCATTACTTTCTTCATAGAGTCAAAGAAGCTCAAAACACAAGCATTCGACGCATCCTCGACCACCTAACAAAAGGATATTTGGCGTCCGTGTTTGTCGACCGACAGGGGCCGGCGGTGAGGAGACGTGATGCGGTTCCGTTCGCGGTAAACCCGCTCCACCAGCCCGTGGTGTCTGGTTGTCCGACTGGTATCCAGCACCGAGTTCTGGAGCAAACACACCATGTCAATGAACCTAGCTCACTGCTGACACACACAACAGAATTACTGCAAAAAATAAGGTGTCTTAATGGTGCAAATGTGTTTATTTCAAAATGAGTCAAGCCATGGGCCCCCCATACTGATGCTTGAGTTGGCAAATGTACTTAAAGATGGAAAGCCATGACAAGCAATGGTACACTTTAAAATTTAGGAACCAAATTACACTGCAGGTGGAAATGGTATCCTTGGAGTTTACTTGTGGCTTCCTTTCTCTGCTGAACCTGGATGAATCCTTTTTGGCAGGAGGTCATTGTTGAACAGACTTGAGCCATCATAGCCCAGGATAAGCCTGAAACACCTTCCTCGATTGCTACAGCAGGAATCCCCAACTTTAGGCCAATCGTTCACCAAAAGAATAAGAGAATACACCGTTTATTTACCAGCTGAGAGAGGCTAGGGGCTCACCTGAAAAGGCAGGTCAATGTTGCCATTTCCAATCTGATTGACATTGGGCAGTGAGCCTCCATAGTACTGTCCACGATTCTGCCCTAGTTGCAAATACTGGGTCTTCTGTAACTGCAACTGTGCAAAGTAAAATTGCATGAAAGCATGAGTGAATGATTGATCTGGTACACAACAAAAAATGATGCTAAAAATGAATGACGCCTGCCGGTCCACAGGGGAGAATGTAAAATGAGTCAACTAATCGACGGATGAAACATGGTGAGACGGGCAGAGGTGGATCGTTCATGTACACTTGAGAGGCAGACAACATCTTTCATGACATACGTATATATATATACATAAAAAATAAAAACGTCACATCAGCAGATGTATATGACTCCTGAATGTTGAGTAGTTTACACTCAAACTTTCCAAGTAGCACAACTGACCAATAGCCACGAGTCTGGATACAGGAGCGGTCACAGACGTATGTTATTACACAGACATTTCACTCATAGTCGTCTTGTGTCTACTTTGGAGAGGTGGACGATGAACGGTGATCTGAACAAATGCAATGGACGGTGTTCGAATGGTAACACAAAGAAATCTGGCAGAGTCCACAAACTGACTAATAATTGAGTTAAATGGGTTTTTTTTCCTGCAGTAACTGGCAGCTCGGCTCAGGTTTACAGTGACACAGCGCATGGTAAGTAGACATCATTTCCAGAAAAACACAAGAACCACAGGGTTGACAATTAGCACCGTTTCCTGGCAACAGGGTGTTCATAGTTTTTCGGTTAACAGAGCGGAAACGGTTACTTGAATAATTAATTAGGTGATCGAGAAGATTTGTAATTGGCAAAAGGTTTATACATTTAATATTTTAAAGAACAAAAAAGAAGGACTGTAAAATATCAAAACTGTTTTCCGTTCTGTTTTATGTCACAATAAACTTTACCATAACTGGCATCTTCCAGTAGGTCCATACTATTTAGACTTCCACCAATAATCACAACATCTGAGTATGAATGAAATGTACTTAAAGCTTATATTCTCTTGTACCAAAAGTCCAAAACCAAATGGCACCAACTCTAAAAGTGATGCAAAACAATGATATGCAGCAGAAGTAATAAATATCTGCAATAATTGTATGAATTTATGTATATATTTTGGCAAAAACATTGAAAATTTCTATGGATTTTATGATATTTTTTAGCTTAAGGGTAATTTCACAGCAACTCCTAACAGTCTGATTATTTTATGCCATGGATTTTTCTTTCTAAAAATAGATAAATAAATAATGCAAATCCTATAACTGTACTTAAAATACTGATTCTCTGTGTCTGAAACTCTCCAATTCTTTTTTCTTCTGCTGGATTTAGTTGTAATTATTACTGAACATCCACCAAATTTTAAGGACAATGTAGCCTATAACTTAAATTCTTTACAGTTTACAGCTCCAAAGCCTTATAATGATATATATATATATATATATATATATATAAAAACTGGTACAGTGATATGCTCAATATATGGAAAATCAAAGCCATTTTGAATACCACCTAAGCCATATTCTTATTAAATCAACACTGACAGCATGAAAACCAACTTAAGTGGCTTTAGATCTAATAATGGCAGTTGGTCCCTAGTATACTTTTTCAGCAAGTTTAGTTTTTAACCTTCTTGAATGCTTTCAAAAAAGTTCAATATGTGATAATAAAAATGGCCCAAACTTAGGTTAAATTACCTATTTATTTTTGTAAAATGGGGCGTTTTCTTGCCATGGACCTCTCAAATCAACAACCATGCACCTCAGTCTTGTGCAAACTTGTAAAATAGTAAAAGCAGCATCTAAGTTGTCCTCCAAAAACCCTCATTTTACTCTATTATTGAATCCTGAAAACTCTGACTTTATGCCATGTTATTTGCAGAAGTGGCACCTCTATTCGCCACATCGATTATTAAATGATCATGAAGAATAACATATTTATAGCACATTGCCACAAAAAGGTTCAAGCAATTCATATATAATCCTTCCTGGGAAAATATACAGTGGATAAGTACATATTAGTTATAGGTTTTCAAGTCTGCAACTAAATTTTTAATAATGAATGATTTAATTCAATTGCAAATAACTTATAGATAAGAACGACAATAAAACTAGAGCATCATATGTAGTGGGTAAAGAAATCATCTAATTTCATTCATTTTATCACTGGCTGAATTCTATTATACAAAAGCTTTCAAGGTGCACATTTTCCTGAGCATTTTGTCGGATTTTCTGTACAAATTTCTACTCAATCCAGTGGAACAATGAACAGCTGCTGAGGTTTAGACACACAAACAGAACCACAACAATGAAGAAAAAGGACAAACTTCAAGGATTTTGAGAAGAGTTATACGATTTCCAAGCTCATATAAATTTGACATAAACCTTTACATGATGTTTTTCCCAGATAATCCATGTGATGACCTGGAAAAACCTCATAAATGTGGGTGAGTTGACATGAAATGACCTTAAACTAAACTGACACGAGAGAAGTTAATGTCACCATGTCTTGATGTTAAACTCGATTAAACAGATATTTATGGAACAAGTACGATGTTTTATCCGAAACTGCTTCATTTTCTAAGAGTCTGCTGGTTCAGTGTGGTTGTTAAAATAATAAATAAACCAGTTGTGTGCAGAGGATGTAAACGTTAAGCTAGTGACGGTTTATTAACACCGCAGCTGGAAACGGTTGTTATCATATAGCATTAAATGTCACTTATTTTCAACTAAACCCAGTCAGTGCTACGTTATTTATCTGTAAACGCTACCCAGCAGATTATTTAATAGTGATTTACATTTCAGGGTGTTTGTTGGCTGTTAAAATGACAGCGGTGTCTGATGAAACCGACACAGACGGAGCACAGGTGCACATAATTCACCAACAAGCTAGCTAGGCTAATGCTAGTTGACAGTGCACACCAGCTATCGTACGGTTTTATTTACTCCTGGGTATTATTAACAGCCAGTGTGGGAACAAAATGAAGTGCCGTTGCAGTGATACAGCTAAAGACATTATTAACTTTAGCTACTTAGCATCCCCATCCTTCAGATTTATCTCCGCAGCGCTCGCTGGCTGCCAAACAACGATGCAACACAACGTAAACAGCCGGTCCTTGAACGCCTCACCCGTGCAGCCCTGGTGATGTTCAAGTCTTTCATCACTTCTTCAAATGCCGCTGTCTCCTCCGCCTGTTTCTGATTATGCAAAGCGATTTTTTCGCTAAATTTGCGAGGATTGTTAGAGGACGCCATCTTTCCCTCTTCTTCTCAATGGAATGTCACGTTACGCACCACGCAGGGCCTTTTGAGTGTCGTCATCACGCACCGACGTCGCCGCTGCTGATGATAATAATAACATTTCTGGAACACTGACGGTGGTCATGATGTTATTTTGGTCCAGTTCCCTTTCACACACGAACCTGTTTTGATATATTCTATTGGAGTAACATAAAACTTACTTTACATAAAACTGCTGTACACCAGGATAAGATAAGATAAGATAAGATAAGATAAGATAAGATAAGATAAGATAAGATAAGATAAGATCTTTATTTATTCCACCATGAGGAAACTTAACAGTTAACCACAGTAAAATTCAACAAGCAATCGCAGAGAGGACAGGTAGAAATAGGGCCTTTTACCTGCGCAGGTGCAGATTTATATCTACACCGAAACCAGAGTCATCTACAACACATAATAATAATGTAACAAAAGTGAAATAAGAAAAAAAAACTCTTTGTACATATTAACTCTAGGAGATAAAGTTGTCAGGTTGTTAAAATTCATTGACCCTCTAATATTTTCCTGTAGCTAAATGATTGCTACTTTTTTATTGGTGTTTGTTTTGTTTCCTAAATATATAATTTCATGTAAATATCCCAGCTATTTGTTAGTTCTATTTTGTCAATGACAGGACCTGCTTTTAGAATTGGTACCATTTGGTTTTGTACTGTTGGTCAGAGAAAACACACTTTTCGAATCCTTCCATCATACTTAAGTCTGAATAGATACCAGTTAAAATAAGATGTTTAGTTTATAGACATAAAATGGAACAGGAGAGAGTTTTGTCATTTTGGAGTCCACCAATAGTAAAACATTTTTTGTTTGTTCTTTTATCTAATAGGTCTGTAATATAACAGGTAATATATCAGACAACAGCAATGAACTTTTTTAGTACCGGTACTTCGGAATATGGAAATGTTTCCACAAGAAAAATGTAAGCGTTAGTTTAGGCTCAGTACTGTTTTGGACAGTATTTCTATCTATATATTAACAAACTGTTAATTAAATGCAACATTCTGCAATGAAATGATAAAAAAAATGTAATAATAATCCAAGGGAAAAAACAAGCAAAATTAGCAACAAAATTAGCAAAATAATAAACTAAATACTTTACTCAGAAATAACTTTATGGTTTAATAAACAGGTAAAAAAAACAAACAAAAAAACCCAAAAACCAACAGATTTCTGAGACTGTGGTGTTTAAGATCCTTATAACTACAGTGAAATAAGTGGATTTGTGATGTGACGTGTTTTCCTTAAAAATAAAAATTCTTGCTCTTCCAGTTTCATATTCAATGGAGATTCTAGATCCTCTAAATAATCAAATAATAAAAAAAGAAAAAAGAGTGGTTGTGTTAAATAAATCATTGCACTTTGAATGTACTGTGATGGCGTCTATGAACGTGGTTATGATGTAACACTGTTCTTCAGAAAACATGTAAAAAGGCATCAGTACACAAAACAGCAGGACCTCAAACTTTTTTTTTTAACATAATACACCTTTAATAAAGGATGCACATAAAGCTACACAAATGTCTACATTCCCCTTTGACTACAGCAGTTTCATTTATATTGCACTTCAATCATAATGTGCTTTTACAGGTACAGGTATAAGACAGAACGACAACACACTAAGGCAAACAGGGTTCAACACGTTCTCGACGTCATGGAGATGGTCACATTTAACCGGGAAAAATGAGAACTTTCCTACTCCTCATACATTACATCTTTAGCTTTAGCAGCAGAATCACACATCTGATTAATACTGCTCTGAAAAGTGCAGGAATGCAGTCGTAATAAAAACAGCCTCGCCTTATTTGAATAATGAACAACTGATTATCTTTCATACTTTTACTAAAGGGCAGTATCTCAAAAACGTCATTTCCTAAAGCGGGGTTTGATGTTTCTGTGTCGCCCAAAGAAACAAATGCATATAATGTCAACATGATGAACTGCAGCGTCTGTTTAACACGCTGACATTCCAACAGACCAACACATGAATGATTTATGCAGCTGCCGGAAGACGTCCACAGAAAACAGTTAGTGTGTCAGTGGGGGGTTTGGCTTAGGAAAGCACAAGGGCAGTGGCCATCATTAATACACTGTGCAATAACCGACTCAAAGTTAAAACATCCGCTGTTTGTGTGTATTTGTGCAATCATTACTGTGCAGTGATATGTAGTCAGTGATAAGATCTGAGAAGACATGAGCATATAAAATGGTAAGGTTTTCAGTTGTTGTGTTCTTCTGTGTTAAAATAATAATGTTATAACAAGCAAAGAATTAAAAAATATCCCAACGGCTAAAATCCTGTACAATCAAAATGTCCGACAGTTAAAAGGTTGTGCCTATCTGCACCTTTGCAAGGAAACATAAAATAAAAAAAAAATCAAACAAAAAATCAAATCAAGACATCAACTCATACTAAAATGAAATTATACTTCATTTCAAAGGTGAGTTTTATGACAGATCACTGCTTAAATTGAAAAAAAAAAAAAGAGTTAATTTGGTGAAATATAGACATAAAAACTTCCACTTGGTAAGTTATAAACCTTAATGACTGAATTTGGAACATTTTCTAACATCTGGTTCAACCAACTTAAGTAAGGAGCGAAGTATAATTACAAAGAAACGGAAAACATTGATTGAAAATTCCGATCGTCTTCAATAAAGGCTTTTCTTTGAGGTGCATCGACACATCAAAAAGGTCAAACACTGAAGAAAAGTCTTAGACCTTTTAGTTCTTTCCTGTGTGCAAACGAAACGTTACTTATCATCCAGTGTTTTCACGTCAATGTTGTCACTGTACCACAGCACCTCCTGGTGATGGATGGAAAACAGCCCACAGTGGGTGTTCTGGTCGTTCCTCTGATGAATCACGCACCAGAGACACAGTAGTTCACATGATGTTCACCAGATGGAAGAGCACACGGAATCAGATATTCACAGTCGACAGGTCAGATACTTAGCGTTGTGTGGTGTTTTGTGGAAGTATAATGGGTGTACAAGCGATGCCAGCAAAGGACTCTGGGAAGTGCAAGTCCCTCTCCCACTCTTCGGTTTCTGTGTTGTACACCTGCACGATGCTTGTGACGTTGTTCAGGTGCCAGTTGTAGCCGCCGACGATGTAGATCTTCTGGTCCAGTAAGCAGCAGCCGGCCTCGGACTGGCCCACCCTCATGGGGTTGACCGTCGTCCACTGATCGTTCTCCGGGATGTAATACTCCACCGCCAGCACGTCAAAACAGCGGTCCACGTGGTCCATGCGGCCGCCGAGGGCGTAAACCCGCTCCCTGGTGCTGATCATGGCATGCAGCACTCTGGGTTCATTCATGGGAGCTTTGAAGTCCCATTGGTCGGGCGTCGGGTCGTAGCAGTGGAGGGTTTTCTTGTCGTCCAGGGAGACGCCGTAACCGCCTGAAATGTAGAGCTTATCCCCACAGGTTGTCCCCGCATGACCCCAAATCCTGCGTTTTAACGGTTCCACGCAAGTCCACTCATTCTTCTTTGGGCAGTAACACTCAACCGACGACAGGCTGCCGGAGCGATTGCGCCCCCCTGTGGCGTACAGCTGTCCGTTGAGTACGTTGAGCTGAAACTGGATGCGAGCCTCCTGCATGGGTTGAATACGCAGCCACTGGTTCAGGTGAGGGTCGTATCGGAAGCAGCTGTCGACCGCCCCCTCTCCGCTGCGATACTGTAAATGTTGACCTCCGACGACATACACAAAGTTGTCGAGGACGGCGACGCAAGCGTGGCTGCACCCGCTCTCCATCTCCGTCAGCTCTTTGAATTGGCGGGAAGCGATGTCGGGAAGGTAGTAGACTTTGGTGCTCACGGTGCGGTCGTGGTCCGTGTACGGCGTCCCACCGAACGTGATCAGTGACATGACGTCGGAGCGGATCAGCGTCCTCGAAGACTGCATCTCGTGCTGTCGGAACGGAAGGATCTGGTAGTTGAAGGCCTCGAGGAGATACTGGCGGCACAGCACGTCCTCCACCATAATGTCCACCTTCTGAACGCTGTCCACCAGCTCCGACGAGCGCATGAGCGGGAAGCGAACGTGGCAGAGGACGTTGCTGGCTTGAGCCCGACGGGACTCGTCATACTGGAGCCACCTGATGGCGGCGTGGAAGAGGTCGATCTCGCTGCAGTTCTTCAGCTTGTTGCTCTGCAGGAAGAAGACGAGGCGCTCCATGGGAATGTGCAGGAAGTCCTCCTCCTCTGAAATCTGGAGGAAGTGACGGAACGTAAAAGTATCCACCGACTCTTTAAGGGAAGACAGGCTGAAGGTGGTGGCCATCTGGCCGATGTGCAGGCAGGTCTCCACGCTCATCGCAGACTTGAGGAACTCTTCACAAAGTTCCACAACAGGGACCATTTGGAGAAAAACAGCCGCTCCGAGGACATCCTGAATACAGTCCAGATCCAAAGTGACTTCTGCGCTATAGGCAAAGTCGATAATATGCTTCAGCCCTCGGGCGGACAAACCCTTCAGCTCAATGGTGTCTTGGTTTGACTCCCTCATGCCTCCAGTAAACATCGCTCTGTAATGATAAAAACAGTCAGTAAATCAGAGCACGTCTTAAAAGTTCAGTTATTTTCCTGTGATTTTTTAATTTCCCCACATTTCAGGGTTTTCTCTTGGCGAACTTTGTGCCTGGTTGTGAAGTTTACAGGTCCTTCCAAAAGAAACGGTTATTTTTTCTGTAAATTAGAATAATTTTGGAACCTTTTATTATTAAATAAATAAATAAATAAATAAATAAATAAATAAATAAATAAATAAAAGAAAACCATTCAAAACAAGTGCACTGACTGCCCTTATTAGATATGAGAAAAGTCATTTTAATATGACCGGACTGATTTTTTACTTTATTTTAAATGAGGTGCTGCACCTCAGCCTCATGATGAGAAAACCCTTATTTATTTTACTATTTTACTTCGGGTGGCCCTTCTTCCCACTGTTTCAATCACTCTACATTTAATTTCCTTAATTACTCTTGACAGTGGTATTGTTATGGTGAATTGCGTTGTATTGTTTTTAAGCTTTGCTAGTGAATTAATTATTATCACCACAATTTTTCCCATCTTCTTTGCTATATTGCTAAGAGTCAACTCTTGACTTAACTGTGGTGGTCGGAGGGGCCGTAGGCGCGACTTGGCCGTCATGCTTCTGTCAGCCTGTTCCAGGGCAAAGCATCTACTGTTTTAAAATGTTTAATAACTATCGATTAACTAATCCTGTCAATACATAAATAATAGATGTAAAATGCAGTTTGTCATCTTTTCATGGTCATCAGATTTGAACTATTTGTATGCTCTCAAAAAAACACTTAGAATTCTTTCTTAGAAGGTCCTGAAAAGCACTGACTCCTTGCACTACTGACCTTTATGAATATGTCCCCATCAGCACAAAACAATTATGACTTAGTATAGAGATGATGTGCGAATTCAAGAGTAAACTGTCAGTGATAAAAACTCACACTGACCTGAAGTAATCACTGCAGGCAGCAAGCACAGCTTTGTGGACGTGGAAGCGCTCGTTGTTGATGGCCAGCTCAACGTCAAGAAGCTGACCTTGATCCCGCAAGACTGATAAGCCCTGAAGGAGGGTGGCACTGTGGCTCGGGGCAGAGAATGTACAGCGGAGGGTGCGATTCTTGTTAGCCATACTAGGAAAAAAAAAGAAAGGCAATGTTACATCCAGAGACCATGCGCTTATGAATGTGAAAATAAACCTGCCCACATTTTCCAGAACTTAATTCCTTCACTGGAACCCTCTCTGTCAATCTCTAATGTCCAGTCTGAACTAACTTAAAGCATAGATACACACAGTGACCTTTAATGGAATTTGAATCCAATGTGCCATTATCAGCAAGAGTGAATGCATTCGGCAGAGTAAAGTGTTTTTACATTAGTGAGAATTGCATTAGTGAGATCTACCCAGAGGAGAAAAATAACACTGCTCTGAATAGAAAGGCTCTGTTTATCGCTTCACTGTGAAAAACCATCACTGTGGACAGAAACATGACTCCACCATGAAGATGACAATTATCTGCAACACAAATAACCATAATCAACTTTTTTCAGTCAACTTTATCAGACCATTACAAGTTAAATAACAGACATCAAGAATCAAGAGGACTCAATTTGTCAATTAT
>JAPTYQ010000019.1:9748283-9763127 GCA_029814465.1 Ostorhinchus cyanosoma
CATGGTAACTACGGAGCCTCTGAACGTCCAAATGGGTCATATCTGATGACCATGAAAAGATGAAGAACTGTATTTTATATCAATTATTTACATGGATTCATACAATTACTGGATCAACAGTTTTAGAACATTTTAGATCAGGAAATGCTTTTGTTTGACAGTGAATGTTTGAGTCTTTATGGGTTAAATTGCAGCAGTTCAATCTTCAGTGAAATACAACAGTATATTTTAATAACACTACTTTCTTTCTGTTCCAACCTCCTCTGATTTTGTTTAATTAACAAACAACGCATCTTCAAACTTCATATTTTTGTGCAATTTCAAGCTGTGTAGCAGTAAAAGTGTCCTTAGATTGTCTCGTTTAAGTGGAGTCCGTCCTCACGTCAAAGACCAAACCGTTCCTGTATATCAGCATCGCGATCTCATTGTCCACCTGTTCCAGATCAGTCATTTCTGCTCGTTTGGACCTCGTCAGTGTCCGTTCTGTAGAATCAGGGCTCAAACACTCGTCACCGTCTCCTTCTGACACCCCTCGGTCTCCACTTTCCCCTTCCTGGTCCTCGTCCCACCCCCCTCTGAGGACTGTGGTGTCCTCTGCATCCTCAGGGACCGGCTTGGCCTCTGGATGAAGCTGGAACAGCGTCAGCTCATGAACCTCCTCCTTCCTGTCTATCATGGGCTGTTGCTGTTCACAGAAGCAGAAGAACGTCAGGAAAACTATCAAGGACGAATGCTTTTAGTCACATACACAAAAAAACTCTAGAATCTCTAAAGCCTGGACTACATGGGGGCTGAAAACAAATAGAATTATTATAATATTTGACCTGATAGATCAGATGTACAAAGCTTCAGTATTTACTGCCCGAGTCATTCAGGATAAAAACTGCTGTAAAAACTTTACCAATTCGTATATTTTCTGCATTTTTCTACATAAATCTCTTCAACCCCACTCAAACTACCTAACAGTCAATCATTTTTAACCCTTTAAATTCCAGTTTGAATACTTAAAGTCACTATTATAAATTACAAATGCACAAAAAATGTGTTATTTTCCATATAACAAATGTTGGGTGGAGTATTTCTTTTGACCTCAGTCTTAGATGTGTTTGGTTTCCTACTGACGCAAAATGAAACCATGCAACCATGAAACCGTGCATGATTATATTTTCTCGTGACTTTGTGATTAAAAATATCATCACAATGGAACTTATTGGGATATTTTTGTCCTCAATGACTCAAGAGGACAGTAAATGTTAAATCTGATACAACTAATAATGCACCAAAGCCAATATTTGGGCTTATTCTCCACATATCCAAGACTGTAAAATAACAAATAAAAAACAATACTCCAGCCTTCCAACATGTATTCTATGGACAGTAACTCATTGGGTGTTTTTTCCTTAATAAAATATTAGCATCACAACAAACCCACATCGGTCGACCTCTAACATGTAGTAGCCTATTTCAACTTGCAAATGTAAAAAAAATGTCAAAAAGTGTGTGATGGATAAGAGTGTTTAAAATAAAGCTCTGTTACGTTCTGACAGTGTATTGGATTGTACAGATATGAAGTGAATTTATTTCCAGCGATGGGCCGGTTGATGATACGTGACCACGAGAGGGAGTAGTGAGTCGCTCTGTCGGTCTCCCATGGTGAGGAAAACTGACACCACTTTGACCAAAGCATTAGAAAGTGACCAGATGGGACGAGAACCACTAAGGAACAACTTTTAGGATCAAAGAAAAGAAGCGATAAAAATAGAAGCTGTTGTTTTGTCCACTGGACTCAGCTCTAAATGTCAAGGATGGAGTTTGAGGCTGAAATAGCAGCATTTCTTCTACGCGAGGGACTTTGACTATGAGGCATATAAAGGTAAAAAATAAAATACATTTGGTTGATAAAAGCAGAAGGTTTACTTGCAGTAATGTATTTCCCCATGGATGTTAGTATTTTCACTTCATGGAACAATGTGGGTTGTTTTACAATACGTCTGGAGTCATTTATCATCAATAATCATCTGACATTTGTTTAATGTAAACCGACTGCACTGATTTACTGTTACACACTGGTTTATAGGTTAAGACTTCTGCTTTTCTGCCCACATTAAAAGTCTGCGGTTCTGTCACTTTTCAACACCCTCATGAGGGACTTTCCTCAGTTTCGTGCACTTCCCTGGATATATACATGTGACATATGCAGCATATCACACTTTTCTAACCTCAGGATGCTGCTTCTGCTGACCTCTGTTACTGGTGTTTTTCTGCTTTTATAGGAAGATTGTGAATGATTTAAGCCTGTTTTTTTTTTTTAAAAGAAAAAAATAAATCTGTTGTGGGTTTACTAATGGAGTGAAAATAATTTCATCAATTATTGTCTGAAATTTCAAGTAGGTCTTTGCAACATCAGTCAAACTATTTATAATATATGGTGAGGAATTGTTTTTTTTAATGAGAAACAGACTGCATTTAATCAATAGACAGGAACTGTGACATTACACAAACTTATCCATGCTTTTATCTCTAGCAGGTTAGACTACTGTAACGGCCTTCTGGCTGGACTCTAAACCAGCTGTAAAACAGCTGCAGAACATCCAGAACGCTGCTGCTCGGGTCCTGACTAGAACCAGTAAGTACCACCATATTGGTCCTGGTCCAGGTCTGTGCACTGGCTTCCTGTCGCTCAGAGAATAGACTTTAAAACAGCTCTGCTTGTGTAGAAGTCTCTTCATGGTCTAGCACCAAAGTACATCTGTGACATGTTGGTCCCATATGAACCATCTGGGACCCTCAGAACCTCAGCCTTCTGCTGGAGCCCAGAGTCAGGACTAAACAGGCTGAAGCTGCGTTTCAGTTCCATGAGCTGAACTCTGGAACAGTCTTCCTGATGACGTCAGACAGGCCTTTACTCTGACAGTGTTAAAGTCCAGGCTGAAAACGGCTCTGTTCAACTGTGCATAGAACAACTGAAAGAGTTCCATCTGCACTCTTCTCTTTTACTTTATTTTAATTCATTGATATTTATGTTTTAACTGTAATTGTATGTTTTTAACCCGTCTCTTTTCCATTTTTGTAAAGCACTGTGAATTGCCCTGTGTATGAATTGTGCTTTCCAAATAAACTTTGCCTTGCCTTAGCTTGCCATTGATTTCTGAAGTGACCATATTTGGACATAAGTGGTGGAGCTATACCATCCCAGAATGCTAGAGGTGAGCTACTACTAAATGCTAGCGCACTGACTCAGTGAAGGCAACTTTGTGTGTCTGTAGGAACCAGGGCTTTTGGAGCATTTCTTGTGGAACCTGGCTTCATTTTTGAAGACTGGAGAAATTCTTGCTTTGGTCTTACCAAACTATGAACAAAATAAACTCTAAACACAATTAGGAGAATCTATGGTAATAATTGTATCATCATCAATATATAAAAATTCAATGGGATAATGTCCTGGTCCTTCTGTCAAACATTCTTCTGAATCAGAACTCTCACCATTTCTGGTTGACTGGAGGTGAAATCTGGAATAACAGGTGTCGGCACAGAAGGAAGGATCCTGTTTTTAATTCTAAGAAGAAAAAGGAAAAACTGTTCAAAGAGAGTGAACAACAACTTTAGTTCAACAACTAAATGAATGACTCAGAGACCTTGATTTCATGGGTGTTTTTACGATTACCATCTCATAATTAAACTTGCTCATAATTAATTTTGTATAAAAATACCAATAAAAATGACAAAGGATACATTTTGTATGTTCAGTGTAGTAATAATGATATTGTCACGTCTATTTAATAGTGGCTTAAATAAATGAATTATACACTCAAAGATGTAAGATAGTCATATTTTTACATTCATCTGAGACATGGTCACGAATATAAGGTAAGATAAGGTATGATATATGAAATGATATGATATGATATATGATATGATCCCTAGTGAGGATAAAGTGGGTTCAGAGATGAATGAATGATGAAGATAAGATAAGATAAGATAAGATAAGATAAGATAAGATAAGATAAGATAAGATAAGATAAGAGTTAAAAAAATTAATAAAGACTGAACAAAACAGTAGAGAATATGGACAAAAAAGAAACAGAAAGTAACACAAAAAGTAACACAATGAACAAAATAACAATAATAGTAATGAACAAAATCAATAAAAAATAGCAAAATGTTGGGAAAAATATAGTATATCGATAGTGTTCTTTAATTAATGCATAATTCCTCTGTATGAGTTAGTACAGGAGCAGATGAAAAACAGACCAACACAAAACAGAAACGTATTCAATCAGAAATGTGAAAATGTCCAGATACTCGTTTAACATATGAATTCTTTTATCTCCTATTGTTGGAAGATGATTAATAAACAATATGTCACTGACCTCTTCAAGATGAAGGTACATGTTGTTGAGATGAAAAAGAAAATAAACAGCAACCCGAGACTCAACCACGCTGATTTCAGGAGAAAAAAAAAAGGCACGAGTTACATATTGAGTTGTATTCAAAGTTGTGTCAGAGATGGGAGGTGTTTGTAAAAACCTCATACCGTTCACACGCATCTCTGGCAGGGTGGTGATGGTGGCTGTGGCTTTAGGCCCCTCCCCCACCTCTGTCACTCCACACAGGCTCAGGTTATACTTGGACTCCGGTGACAGATTCTCCAGCCGGTATTGACTCAGTGAGACTGATATGTTACTGCACTCTGATGAAAAGACATGTAGTTAAACTCACAAGAAAGACAAAGACAGACGGTGTCACAGTAGAACTCATAGTACTGATAGTTTCATTTTATCACGAGTGAAAGTCAGAACGACACGTACAGTAAAGGTTTCATATCTAAAGGTGTTGAAATATTGACATGCATCAGAAAACAACGTATTCTTTGTGTCTTGCAGAAGCTTTGACTGTGCACGGGGATGGAAGAAGTTAAAGTGCCATTCACTGTTGCCCCTTTATTTCACTGCTGTTGCTGTTTATGCACCACCACTTGAACTGTTACTGTTGCTGCATACTGTGAAACTTTGTACATACATTAAGAATATGTTTTATTATTTTTTTTCATCTTTAAAGGTGGGGAGGAGATGTTTTCCTGGAGCATTTTTTACTATATTGCTTAAAATCCACCTCACCCCTGAGTTACAATCAATTAATTAAACGCTCAACACAAAAATCATTTTTTTTAGTCACCTGTGGAATGGACAGGACTGAAAAAAAACACCGTCCAATCATTTTAACCGTCCCATCGAAATGACTGAATGGTGATATGTGTATCAAACTCAACTGCCATTTGTCCCCACCCCCCCCGTGCGAGTACCCCTCTTCGGGCATGAATCGCACATTCTCAGAGGCTTGGAGCACTAGTACAGGAAACGAAGCCAGAGCCAGTTTGGCTAGTTATATCAGGATGTAAAGTTCTCCGGATAACTGTTTTGTCACTAACATAAATCACTAAGGAATGTAATGTTAGTCAGATAGGTGTGAATTGGGGCTGTTCTGCTGACAAACAGGGGGGTGTTGGAGGAGACTGAATGAGGTACACATGGATCACATGATTATTGGCAAGAAAGAAGAAAAGAAAGGCGAAAATAAAAAGGCCAGATCCATAAATCTGTCTTCAGGTTGTGTATTTTTTAAAACCTTTTTTGTTTTCTGATATATCAAGTCATTTCAAAATTTACTGAGAAGTTTAAAGGGTAAAATGCACTGTTTACTTCCTATAAACATGTCAAATTGGATCTGATACACGCTGTTTTTTTAGTGGAACGTCACAGGGCAAAACTATAGGTTGTTTTGTGAAAGCTTATAATATCATTTGTTGTGTAATGACAACAATATTGGTGTGAGATGAAAAAGAATACAGGGATAAAATGCTTAAGGACTTTAAATTCACACCACTGACTGTACGTGAAGGTAGCAAACCAAAATGAATCTCCACGTGACGTCCACACCTGTTTTCTCTTCCTGAGAGCCGACTCTGACGATGCACAGGCTGTAGTATTTGAGGAAACCTCGCTGGTGATCGGAGGGAATCCCCTTCCAGGACAAGTCAATGGACTGGTGAGTTTCACCGAAAGCACTGAAGTCCTCAGGGGGTCGGTCAGGAGCTGCAAACAAAACCACACATCAATACTAACACCATTAATCAGCCGACACAATTGGACAAATCAGTTACAGGAAGGATCCAAATGTGATTCTGGGTTAGAATTAGATCAGAAGTGTCCATTCCATCATCATTAGATTTACTTGTAGTTGTTTGAAAACTACAGTATTGGATGAATTTAACTGTTTAGTGTCTTTATTGTCCCAGAAAAAGACATAAAACAAGACATACAGACCACAGAACAATATATTAACCTCAGTTCTCCTTTAAATACAGATGATCTTGATCAGAGCTGCAATGCAGATGAACGAGCTCTTCTTCAAAGTCCTGTATCTGTGAAAACTGGATTCAGGAAGTCAATTGCAATGACTGTCTCTGATTCATAGCCGACAGTTTGGAGTTGGTGAATCAGCTTGTGTGACCTTCGTAAGTTTGGTTTTGTTGGCGCTAATGATCATGACTCTGAGGCAAAAGGACTTTAGCTCAGATATTAAGCCAGTTCAGGACTAGATGCTGACGCAAAAAGCTCTGGCTCACATAAGCCCCTTTTACACGTCTGTTCCAGGAATATTTCACCTTTATTCTGGAACAAGGTCTGTGTAAATGAAATGGTGGGATCATTTGGTCCCACCTCTGGAGGTAATAACAGCGCCCTAATAAAGGTGGAATCATGATTCTGGAAATCCTATTAAAGTAAATGGATGCATTCTGAGTTCTTATATAATAAAAGAGAAATTACATAAAAGACAGTATTTGTATTTTTTTTTATTGTTTATGATCAGAACATGGCTCTGTTTGACTGTAGGTTAGGGTTTTATTGTGATAATCCTGAGAACAATGATCATCATGTCATTTAACCCTAACTCTAACCCATGTGTGTTTAGGTGAAACCAGAAAAGTGTCATGTGAGGACACTTACCTCCTTGTTTGTGATAGATGTGACACATTTTTACTGTTTGAGGCGTCCCGTTGTCACATCTGTGTTTAAAGCAAAGATATCGAACATAGTCCTTCAATACTGCAACAGAAACACAAAGACAAAACCGTTCATAGTTTGACTTCAACTGGTGACATGTTTTTGCAAATTGAGTCACAACATTAAATACACAAAATGGACTTCAGGGTGAATTAGTCCTTTAAAAAAATTATCATTTGTTTTCCTTTAAGAGTAATTTTTTTTCTCAAAAATAAAGTGGCCTAAAATGAATAATTCAGATTTTTACAGTCATTCAAAGTGAAAATGATGAAAAAGTATACATGAAGTATTTTGGTTAAAACAGAATCATGGATGTAAGTTTTAGCAGAAACACAACATTTGTATTTGCAAATTTTCAGATTCATGTCTTAGATTTTTGGCCCAGAGGTTTTAGACGCAAATAAATTACATTTATTGAAAAAATCCTTTTTAGTTCCTTCTAAAATGTTTGACAACAGTCCTGTGCAAAAGTATTATTCCACCTTTATCTTTGTTCTTTTCAGGGTTAAAATGATCACGTTTATTTATTTCTCATTCTCTTTACTTGACATAAACAAGAAAATGCAGAAAATGTGTGCACAACCTTAAAAGACACACAAAATTAAAGGAGTCAAAAATGATAATATCAAGTAAATAATAAGAAGGACTTTAGGTTATTTAAATTTTGCATGAGCTCTTTTTCTCATTTTTATTTTAAGTTTCATTTCACAGCCATACGTCAACGTGAGTGAGTCTTATTAATAAAAAAAAGAAACTTAAACGCCTCTAGCTCATGTTTTCTGCTTCATAACAATGAATCTGATTTGTCATTAAAACTTTACTAAACCAACAAACATAATGTTGGACTGGGACCTTTGCACAGGACTGTACATATATATAATAAACCTGTAGAAACAGTTGGCTGATAATAAAGGACATATTTTCATAATCTGCTGCACTTTCCTTATATCTGCCTCAGATCTTCTACAATTCTACCTGTTACTCCTCAGTATATTTCCTTCTTTTTTCTCTCATGTTATCTTTCTATTTTATATGATTTATTCTCTCCTCTTTGTAATACAATGAATCCATGTACAAAGCATTTAAATGTTTTTTGAGATGAACTTACGTTGTTTTATTTGTTGCCATCTTTCATTCCTCCTTTCGCCCATTAAACTCAGGCTTTCTGGACTCACATCTCCGTTGTGCATCTCGAACCATTCATGGCAGGCTCTACTGTGTTTTTTAGTTTGGTCACAAGCTGCCGGTAGGAGAAGGAATCAGACTTAAGTGTCAATTAATTCAACAAAATCTGTGATGTACAGATACTTTGTCCTACGTTGTACATCGTGTCCGGGTTCAGGTTTCAGCTGGATGACGGTCGGAGGAGACGATCCTGCTTCGTTTCTAGCTGTGATGGAGATGTTGGCGGCGGAGTAGGATACAGAGATAGTGTATGTTGTGGCGGTGATGTTGATTTGATGTCGCCTCCTACATGGACACTTCTGAAGTGACTGACTGTTTGTTAGGATGTAAGTCACTCCTCCGGCGGCAGATGCAGGAGGCGGCGGCTGAAGAATCAGAAAAACACAACAAAATAAAGAAAATAAAGACAAGTGGCACATAAGTCCTGTTTAGATCCTATATTAACTGTATATACCCTTTATATAGTGTATATATTTCATCTATCTGTGGTATAGAGATGGCCTTTTGTATATACTTAGTATTTCTTTGTATTTTTGTGTATATATTTTCAGTATAATTTTCACGTGTTACTTGTTAAATACAATCTTACCGTTTGCACTTTAAGAATCTGCTGCTAAACAGAACAGAGCTGCTAAGCTGATATTCATTGATATTGTGACAGTGACAATAGAGACCTATTCTATTCTATTCTATTCTATTCTATTCTATTCTATTCTATTCTATTCTATTCTATTCTAGCTGGATTTAACGCTCTCAACTCCTGTGAAATGAAATCATTCACATTTTCTAATAAATGTTGCCACCAATATTACCTTTTGCTATGAATACAATCTGTGCAACAAAATGCACAAAAACAGTCAATGCAATCAATAAACTGAACAAAAAATAAATAAATCAACAAAATACCAAGTAAATTGAACAAAGCTATAGAAAATTAAATTAAAACAGGCAAGAAAATTAGCGCTCTTCAGTTTGTTGTAAATTTATTCACAGCCATGGACAAATGTGTAACAGTGAATGTATGTGGCCACTAGAGGGAGTAGTGAGTCACTCTTCCGGCCGAGGCCAAGTTGAGGATGAGAACCAGAAAGAAACAACAGTCAGTCAAAGAAAAGAAGCGATAAAAATAGTAACTCTTGTTTTCTCTACTGGACTCAGCTCTAAATGTAAAGAATGGAGTTTGATGCTGAAATGGCAGCGTTTCTCCTACATGGATGAATTTGATTTTGAGGCTTATGAAGGTACAAAGTTATTATGGGATGTTATTATCTTTGCTAAGTTGTCATTTGTTGATCCATGATTCAACTAAATTATGACAGCTCTGACGTTGCTTGTTCGATTCCAAACAGATCTTTAGTTCAGCTATTGATAACACAAACCGCACAGAAAACAGAGCTAAGCTAACAGGGCTATAATGTAAACTATCAGCTGATGCAGAATGTGAAGATTAGAAGACACAGTGTTATTTTGAGTGATTGTCAAAGTAAGCGTCTATGAGTTTTAGTTTGAAGAAGAAAACATGATGATACTATAACACCGACGTGTGGAAACAATGAGCTTTATACTTCGTTCAGGAACAGATACAGTCTGTGAATACAAAGGGTTGATTCGTTGGTGGTTTTGGTCCTAAGTGGGCTCCGGTACCAGACTGACCCCTGCTTTTCATTGCTGGATTAAGTTTAATATCAATACTACAACCTCTCAACTGACGGGAAGTCAAGTCAATTTTTTGTCATTTAAACACTTAACATTTACATTAATTTACATTCAACACTTTGCATTTGTATCTTTGAAATTACATTAACAAATCTGACGAATCTATGTTGAAACTAAACTTTATGCTGAAGCCATAACACGAACAAATGTGCGATTACAGTTATGACTTTATTTACTTTCTATTACATTTGGTTTCTCTTTCTGGCTCTGTACCAGCTCCAGCTTAAGTATTTTTTTATGTAATTGTTCTGTTGTTTGCACACTCAGACCTGTACTTTACAAAGTGAGCATCATCCAGACCATGTGTTTTGTGTTACAACATTTTGGTTTGGCCTTTGCTTCATTTCCCCGCCTCCATCAGGCTGAATAAAAAACAGTTTCCTCAGACAGATTTGATCAAAGCTGAGAATGACGCAGTGGGAACAGATAAATTACTGAAATGAAAAACCCAAAGGGGAAACACAGAGAGGTATGAACTAAAGCCAATGTCGAGCCAAAAGCAGGATTTACAGTGTGCACCAGGGCCAACAGTAAAGATTCAGCATTATTTTTGGGTTTATTCTCTGAATGTGTGATTTGTAAATGTGAGGGTTTTTTATTTTACCTTCCAGCTCAGCGTCACCTTTCGAGTGCCATTCATGACCTTCACTGTCCAGGTGACGATAGGTTCATGTTCCAGCTCTGTCATAAAAAACACAACATTATTATTGAATAAATGGTTCCTTTAAAAAGCTAAATGACATCTGATGTGACCATTTTCAACTTCTGGAAAAGTCTATTAGGCAAGATATAATCTTACCACAAAACTAAAGATGTATCTGGTTGCACTTTGACACAACAATTGAAAACAGTCTTTTTGAATGAATCAATTAATAAACCAGTATTTGACACAACTGTGACAAAAAGTAGAGCTGGACAATACTTTGCTGTGCTTTACTCACTGTGACACTACTGTCTGTCTTACCTTATCCATTTTTAATGCTTCTTAAATCAAATGTGAGTATACTTAATAGGAAAATAGGAAAAAGTAGGTGGAGACACTAGACTAAAATCACACTGACACACAAATTAAATCCAGATCAAATTTGTAGATAGTGTGTGATTAGCTCTGATGAGAACTTGTAACTCTTTTATGTTTTTATTGGAAACATGAAAATGTGCAACCCCCCCCCCCCAAAAAAAAACAAAGGGGAACAAAAGGGGAAAAAACACAGCTGTACATGAACAGTCTGTAAGGATTAACAAAGAAATAAGAGTTGACAGTTTTAACCTGATCAAACTTTAACTTTTGGTGTTTATGGATAAGCTCATACCGTAGATATAATCAATTAAAACATAGAAAATAAAGTGTTCACCTGCAGGAACAGTCAGCGCAGACCAGTCGCTCCACAGTGTGTTTTTGGCCGTGATGGACCGATGTCTGATCTGAACCTGGTAAACGGAATGATTCAAGAGGTCTGGGACAGTGACCTGACCTGTTCAGACCAAAGACAAATCCATAAACGTCATTATTTTTTCCCTCCTGAGTTTGCAGATACTTCTGAGTCGCACGTTTTGCACTTTAAGCTAGTTTCATACGTATTTGTGGTTAATAGTCGTCACCTTCAGAAATGACAAAAATGCCTGAGAATTTCCTGATTTACCGCAATTGAGGTCACCTGTTCTCAAAGGAGTAAATGAGGTCACGTGTCAGAATGTATATTTTTTTTTATTACGGAGAACAGTTTATATTCGCTCTGTTTTAACATTTCTGCTGCCACTCTAAACACCACAGGAGTAGGTGACAGTTTCATTTCTTTTGGCCTTTATCCTTCGTTTCATAATGAGTTCCTTCTGCTGCTCTCTTTTTCAATCTCTTTTTTATCTCGTTATTGTTAAGCTTGGTTTGGTTTTAGTCTCAGGCCCACTTTTAAGTACGATTACATTTCTTATGCATTTTCTGATCAAAAAGCTTTGTAACAAGAGTTTTTTGTTTGTTTTTTTAACATCTATTTCACATTACATTTCCTCTTTCACTGATTATAGTGTGAACAGGTTTCATAGTGTGATAATATTGATAAGAAATTTATATTTCCACATATTTTGCTTCTGTCTCCTTTAGGAATGTTAACCCTTTAAGTGCCAAAGTTGCAATATTGTGACCAGGAATTTCACTGAATGAAATAGACAGCTTTTTGAAATCTTGCTATCAAAATTGAATATTAAAAAAAAAAAAAAAAACTCAGGCGCCTGTTGCTGTTGTAGGGTTGGGTATATATGTAGGACAATATAAACTTTCTGTATCGGTAAGTACATTCAGAACTAGAGTCTTCCACCTCCTGTATTGAGCAATATGTGTATATGAGTTCATTCCAATGCATGTAAAATTTCCAGGGAGTCTTCAGAGTCTTTTTATGCCTCACAGAAAAATTCCCTTTCACTGTCCACACCTACGCTGGTATTTTTCTAAACAGCTATTTTCTCCTCAATTGTATCCACATACCCTACTTTTTTGTTGTTTTTTTTTTTGTTTACAATATCTGTCCACACTAGAATCCAAAAATGACCAAAAACTTTCAGATAAATCACATTCTGTTGAAAAGTGGACCTTCAGTTTTTATTTGATTTTATGTGGTGAAATTGTGGGAATTTGCAAAAATGTGCAAAGTTGCTAAAATATGCGAGAACTGGAAAAACATGTGTTTCAATGAAAAAAAAAAAAACTTCTCCCATATCCTGTTCTAATTAGGCTACTACCAAATGTTTAATTACATCCTATGATAAACAAAGATACAGAAGTAAGCATCCACTACAGCACAGAAAGTGTTGGTTGTTTTAGTTCTTGGCTCAAACATGGCATGGAATCACACGTGTCAAAAACAAAATAACTGCTTCCTGCTTCACAAACAGGAGGTAGAACAGGCAGTATGTGTCAAGGCTACTATAGATTTTATCTTCATAGATGATTATTATCACTGCAGCAGGAACCATTTTCAACTGTTTCATGATGGAAAACTGGCTCCAGCATCGATTTTCTCTTACGTTCCAACGTACAGTCACATGGGATGTAAAAGAGTATGACCCCGCTCTCATGTGGGACATTGGGGTACTGGTTTGCTGTGTCTTTAGGAAATATTTTTTGCTAGCTAATGAGCTGCATTTTTCATCATCTTACAGGATTTTTTCAGAGGCTCGCAGTTAGTTTACCTTCTGTGGAGGCACAAGCCGATGACATTGCATCACATATTACATAACTACCTGTGTCAATTAAGAATGCAATATTTTAAAAGGTTTATGTGTAAAAATGTGGGGATTACAAAATCAGGGGAGCCCCACATATTTCACACATTTGGCGCAGAAATATGCTATTATTGCAGTGAATATGCACCCTTTTCGAAAAAAATGTGAATCCCCATATGATGTCCGCTATTGATTATGAATTATTATGCGATCACATAATTGCATTTTTTCTGGAGGGACTGATATATAAAACAATATGAGATCCATTGCATGAATTTTCTGATGGTTTACACCAGGTTTCATTCAACACATGTCAGATGTTTCTAATTGTTTATGCTGCTTCTTGTCATGGGTTCAGGGGTCAAACAAAATTAGTGACTTTCACAACAGGTTTAGTTCAGTTTTTTGTGTGTATTTTAAAGCAGTGCACATATTTCTTGCATTTTCTTGCTGTATGTGAAGAAAAGAGAACAAGAAATAAATATGCATTATCATTTCAACCTTGAAAAACAAAAAAAAAAAAAACGAAGCTGGATTAAGACTTGATTAACTGATTAACCGATTACGTGCATGTCTTTCCACACAGGAAGACCAAACCCACAGCGACAACCCACAGATAGTTGTGGATACAGACCAGCTATCTTTAGAAGGAAATCTCAGTTTTAGTAACATAAATACCCAGATGTTCTGCACTATATCTGCATTAGTGTGATGAAAGTGTCCTAAATATAAATGGCTCCATGTGTGTTGAGACCAAACCTACGCCGTCATGGAACTTTTTTAGGGCTGAAACGTCTTAGTTTTGTGATACTTTCCTAGAATCCTAACACCTATTTTACTGTGAACAACATTAAAACAAACCTGCAATAATTAATGTATCCCAAATAAGCTTCAACAGGTTGATAATCATATGTTACCATGAACTCATCATAAAGAAAACAACCATGAATCGCCTGAATTCAATCAAAAAACATAAAAACATGGTACTTACAATGAGAGGAATCTAATGTTGTATTAATCTGTAACTACCAACAATAAAGACAAAATGTTAGAACATGTTTTATATATACATTAGTGTCATATACAATAGATCTGATAACCAACTAAAAAAGTGCCTCACTTTTTCCCATGATTCTTTGAGCTGTTGTCGGAACCAGACCTCGGCTGAAGGGGGCTGTTTCTCGGGGGCCTTCCACCTCAGGTACAGGTTGTTTTTTAACCAGGATACAAGAATTCCTTGAGGCACTTCATACTTAACTGCTGACGAAAATCAGAATGTTTGTGTGAAGTTAGACTTACTTCAGCAGATAAACAAGAAATCCAGATGAAGACCTTATTCATCTGTGTGTCACCAAGAAAAACCTTAATATGATGACACGTTTAGGTGCAAGGAGGCAAATATCTTACATCATTGTCTCTTTAAAACAGATTTGGAATTACAATAAGTACCAAAGACTTTCTGTAGAAATCCAATATAACAGCCCGTCTGTGTGTCCTGTTCTACCAATGATATGGTTTCTAGATTGTATTTTAGATCCGATGTTGTATGGAAGGAAGAAAGGAAACGTTGATGATGGAAGGATGAAAGGAAGGAAGGAAGGAAGGAAGGAAGGAAGGAAGGAAGGAAGGAAGGAAGGAAGGAAGGAAGGAAGGAAGGAAG
>JAPTYQ010000019.1:9766910-9785503 GCA_029814465.1 Ostorhinchus cyanosoma
TTAATAACATACCATTATAATATTTCATATCTTTATTAAATATTTGTATTGTTTTAAATGGTACAACTGTTTTGCACAGCTGTTTTAGGTTTTAATCTATTCTTTTATTTTGGTTTTATTTAATCTTCTGTACAGTGCTTTGGTCCACTGTGGTTGTTATAAAGTACTTTACAAATGAAGTAGAGAGAGAGCTCAATTGTTAATCTTCCCCCTGTAAGTTCAGCAAATGTTCCATATTTTAATAAGATTAACTGGAAAACAAAAGTGTTGGTTTAATGATGTCTTCAAGGTATATGATGAAGTGTTATTACACATATATATTAGTTTATGTACAGCTTTATAAATCCCCCACTGAATAGAACCTGTAAAGTGAATGTGTTGTCATATGCAGACAGTGTTTTGAAGTAGATCTGGTAGCTCTCAGACAAATATTCCCTTGGAGTGAAACCTATTCTCTTATTAATTCTCAAATTTCCCACTTTGACCCATGACTGTATCTTGGAAACTTCAGCCATTTTTGACTCACAGTGTCTCACATGTGGTAAAATGTCACTACTTTTATTCTGGAGACATCTTACATGTAGACCAGTGTAATCAGTAAAAGTGTCCTCTTTTCCTGTAAAGTAAATGCAGACATTAGTTTCTAAACACATCATAGTGGTAGAAAATAGCTCCTGAAGACATGCGAAAATGCTCCTCCTCTGTTTGCATTTACAACTTTTCGAAAGAATTGGGAGTCAGAATAATTACAACCCCTCCCTCTTAAAAAAACATCAGCAACATTGGAGCTCCCAGACCACAGAGGATTGGTTACATTAGACAAATATACTTCTAAAATTACATAAATGGGGAATTACATAGGGTATTTTTTCCTCATAAAGTCTCAAAAAGTGCTATTTTCCTCCCTACAAAAGACAGCTTGTTTGCATTTATGAACTAAATATATGTCAGATCTACAAATGGTTTATGTGGTTTTTCTGTGGCAGCAAAACAGTTGCTAATGAGACAAATTTTGTTGCAAAAATCGTCGACTTTTAATCACAGATTGAACCATATTTGGTGTAATCATGAATATTTACAGCATTGTGATGTTCTTCATAAAATCCTTTCCGAATGGCTCAAAAAAGTGTCAGTGCTTTTACATTTACTGTCATGGTCTTAAAGGAAAATAAACTACGTGTGCACATCCCTGAATCTGTCTTGTTTTAAGATCTTCAATTTTCTGATCTACAAGAGGCTAAAAACTCAATGAAGCCTTTGTTCGGATGTTGATTCACAGCTGAACTTAAGCCATTCATTCAACCAGTCATTCTTATTTAGGAACCAGGTAAATGCCATCTTTACTTACCGTCAGCGCTTCCTACTCATTTGACTTCTCCTTTTCTTCTCATCATTTCCCATTTGCACAGGTTACGGTTTTACACCAGGCCACTTTTACTCTTCTTTTGTAAACATCTCCACCTGAAAATAAATGAATCCTATGAATCTCCACAGAAATGAGAAGATGTTCTGTTCCAGTTTTCACGTGGCGGTTTCGTATGTGGTTTTTGGTTCGATTTTTAATATCTGCTATTTTCAGAGATCAAATCCAAGCCTTTGGATCTAAAACCTAATCATATGAGAGTGACTTTAGACATGTGCTTGAGGGCTGGCTGAAGTGCAGGAAAACAAGATGAAGTGAAAGACAGATAACGATATGGGAGAAGGGTGTGTCCACTGCTTTTCTAAAGTTTAGGTTTCAGATCCTCCTCAAAGCCGAGAAGGAATATTTCATATTTTACAGTATTTGACTCCATGTCATTGAGACTTTACATCAAATCTTAAATAAATATGTTGTTCTTCATTACTTCCATTAACATTTTTTTGCATGCGATATGAAATTATTTAGTATTAATTGCTGTGATAAAAAACTATAGTCGGGTCATGTGGGAGATTTTGTTTGGGTTGAACATCATAATCTGTTCATGGTGTTCTCTGTTAGAAATAAAAGGTGATTTTCACTATCACTTACTCCTGCACTGAAGGACATTATTGCCTTCACTTCCTTGCTGCCAAAATGTTCCCTACTGTTACATCGAAAGGCTGATAAATATCCAAATATCCTTCTTCTTCTTCTCAGTGTCAGATGTCATGTTTTCCTTAAATTAGAAAAGATTTAATACACATGGAGAGAATGTACAGACACGTTTTTCCACAAACGGCAGCCATTTATTTCTTATTTTACTAATTTACAAATACTGCCAAACTGATTGTGTGCCTGTAACGGATATACTATTGCATAAATAATCAGTAATTTGCTTTGGTCGTGATGAGGGTTAGGTGGGATGGAGTGTGAGTGGGCAGGTTTGTTTTAGAGTGTTTTGCATCAGTTTTTTTTTATTTGTATATATGTTAAAAGGAAATGGCAAATTGTATTTTTGTAATTGTTGTAAAAAAAATTTTGAATTGCATATTTCCTATAAAAAAGTAAAAAAAAAAAACAAAACACAAAACAAAACAAAACAAAACAAAACCAAGCATGATTTATGATTTGGCAGTTTCACACTAATACTCTGATCATCTCAGATTATTCAAGTGATCATGTAAACAGCATAGTCTGATAAGATTTATCAGATAAGAACAGTAATCTGAGATTGAGAAATTGGATTAACACACCTGAATCTCTCCCAAATACTCCGGTGTTTTCATTCATGTATACTGGTTAATCCAGTGTCTTTAAACCTTGGGTCGGGACTCCATGTGGGGGTCGCCTGAAATTCAAATGGGGTCACCTGAAATTTTGAGTAATTGCTAAAAATCAGGAAAAAAATTTTAATAAAAAATATATGGTGAGTTGAGAGAGACAATCACAATCCATAAAAGACATGACAAACTGTGAGTGTGAAACTGAAGCACTGTGGAACTGTTTATCCGTCAAATGTTCACTGGTCGGTTTCAGATGCTGCAGCTCTTTCAGAATTCAACGTTTGAGTTATTGTTTGTTCAGTATTAATTCACAGCCTTGTAAATCAGTTCATGCTCACACCCAAATGAAAGTTTGTGCTAAAGTAGAAAAAATATTTGCATGAAAAACTAAAGAAAAGGCAAATGTGACTTTTTCATTTGTGTTAAAAGTTTTAATTTGTGAACTCCAGCATCTCATGACAAGTCTGCTCAACTGAAACCATGACTTTCATTGTAAAATATTAACTTATAAGAGCTTTAATAAATACAATTATCTTTAATGAATCCCTGACATACATGTTATTAAATTATACATTTTAATTAACTATTTTCATGTAGTTTCGTCCTACAACAGTAACAGAGTTTGTCCAGTAGAGGGCAGAATACATGTCTGTGTAGATGTTTTTACATCTAGTGTCCTCGATTTAAACATTTCATCTTTTTGTGATCTCCATATTCTGTCATTAAAATCTATTACTGTACATCTTCAAGGTTCAAGTTTCAAGGTACTTTATATAAACCCATGGGTAGATTTGTTTTGCAGACGCAGTGATTGCATTTGACATTACGACAAAACACACACTGAACCTATTAGGCAGGTACGTGATGAGTGTCAAGACGAAACAGGCTCAGTGTTCCACCATTCGTCAGTATCTACAATATATAAATAGAAATAGATAACTAAAAACAAGATGCAATAAAACACAATAAAAACCTCAAGAAGATAAAATCAATCTCTGCATGGAAAAAAAACAGGATAAGAACATAAAAATCATTCAAACACTTTGCTGTGTTACTGAGATAAAGTGTGTCTTTAAATGTAGGAGACACTTGGAGGCATAAAAAGCTGATAAATAACTGAACTGTTCTGTTTATATCTGCAGAGGCTTCCTCTCTAGTGTAATCTACCTCCACTAGATGGCAGTTACAGCTCAAAACTGAAGCGTCCAGACTCATCTGTGCTCACAAAAGGGTTCTAAAATGATCCCTTTGAGAGTTTCAGTGAATTCATTTTACACCACGTTAAATCAAAATCAGCCTCAGCTTCAGCTTCAGGCAGATGGCGTCAAACCAAACAGCTGAAACAAATCTGACCTGATTCAACAACAGAAGAAAATTCCTTCAGACCAGATGTCTTATGATTTAACTGAAGTGACACAAAAGAACAAAACTAACCATCACAGCCTGAATGTGAAATCTGTATCTGAGGTGGATTTTAGATTCTAAAGTGTGGTTTTAGGGAATCTAGAATCATTTTACAGACTGAGGGTTACAACTAAGGGCAGTGGTGGTTGGAAATGTCAGAAATGACTAGGGGTGTATATTGGCCAGAATCTGTCAATACGATACAAATCACAATACGATATATCACGATATATCATCATACTGTTAAAAAAGCAATTTTTTGTTTGTTGCTTTTTAAAAAAAATATTATTTCCTGGAAGAATTTAATTACACCAGAAATATGCACAAATACTAAACAGGTTTTTATTTGATCACAACAGGATGTAATGCTACACCACAAAATTTTCCTGTGTTAAAACTGAAACTATGCTTTCCAAACATTACAGATTAAGATCCTGCTCTAATGTTCATATTCTATTAGTTCATAATTGACATTGTAACATTATTTTTATGCAATCCCAATAAAGGAACTAACATCTGCCTCTCTCAGACAGTAAAAAGTGCTTTTAGGGTGCTTCAAATAACCATTATTTAATAAAAGTGTTAAATAATAATAAATAAGATATAATCAATTAAGAAAAAGAAAAGCACTAAAATGAACCTCTGCCATATCTGCATTTGAAAAAATACCTAAAAATATTGATACAGTACTTTTCAATATCGATACAGTGAAATGAAATATCACGATATATTACAGTTATCATTCATTATATTTTCTAATACCCCTAGAAATGACTACACAGTAAACTGCATAGTTCCAGATTCCTTTTGACATGTTTTAGACACATGGCCTTATTTTTCACAAAATCTATTTAATGACTTATAATGCTTTTTAATGACCTGTAGAAACCCTGATTTATACATTTTTAGACAGAATACGGCGTGATATTGTGTGATAGATTTAGGTAAAAATGAACTGTATGTAAGGTTTAAACCAAAATGTGACGACTCAAGGGTGTAGGTTTGATGTGAACACTAGGTGGTGACACATTATAACACATTTTGAGCATCAAACACTTCAGTTCCTGCACTCTAGTCAACCAGACTGTGCACATACCCGGAAGAAATGTCTTATTATTTATGGAACAACACTACATTCAGTTCAGTATATAATGTAATACAATATAGTAAGGATTTACATAATTTTGTTTTCCTCTAATAATTGAGTCAATGCATGACTTTATAAAAGTAACTTTCCAGTGTTTTCTTCCATTGTTTTGTTTAACCTGGTCCTTCTCACCTAATTTGTACTCATTTTCTCCTATGTACTAAGTTCCAAAGTTTCAACTGAAAAACCCAAGGACAAAATTAATCAATGACATCATTTGAAAGGTAATAACAGTAATAGTTTCAGAACATTTCCTTTGGTATGTGGCTAAAATACAACCTGAATTACATCTGGTTAAATTTAGCTGAAAGTGTTTGGGTTTTTTTAAACAGGAAAATAATCAATGATGAAATGGACCAGTCATGTAACTTCATGACACCAAATAGGCAGGAAGTCCCATAAGCCACTTTTAAACAGAGATCCCGGAAAAAAGGTCAGATGGTGATCCCACCTTTTTGCCACTATTGACTGATTTCCACAGTCAATACAAAGGAGTAACAGAGGTGAGACAGACTGGACTTTAACACAGCGGACCTGCGTTAAGGAATCTAAAGGATGGTGACACAGCGCGGCATATGGTATGACGTATAACATGAGCATCAGAAATACCCCGAGCATATCTCACAGATCTCGGTGTCTCCCCAGTTCGACATCTTTCTTGTTGATGTGTTTGTTTACTGTACACGGCCCGTTCTCACTTTTAAATCCCTCCAGTGTCTGAGTCGCACACGGAATACGTCATCAAAGCGTCACACTTTGGTTGCAGAATGAGAGATGTTCCTTTTACAGTGTTCCGGAATCAGGATTGCACCTTCATCACAGCTCTGTTACTACCCCCAGAAGCAATACAGAGGTGGGACCAAATGATCCACCATTTTATTCACACAGACGCCGTTCCAGAATAAAGGTGAGATCTTCCCAGAACAGACGTGCTGTGGAAAAGGGGCTATAACCCTATCCAGGTGATTCTTTCACTAATTATCTTCGGGTGCTCAAGAAGACTGTAAAATAAACTTAATGGCTCAGTTATGGAGAATCCATGTTTTCTATCAAGGTACAGCATGAATATATTGACAGAAGTTTTATTGTACAAACTGATGACAAATGGCAACTGGATCACTGGCCCTGGAATGGAGAAGTTAATGGTTAAAAGGAAAAATGAACATGTTCTAAATAGTAAAAGCAAAAAAGGCCCCAACAAGTGGTGCCAGGCACAACAAACCCTGCCCTTCACAATCATTTACCTGATTTGCAATATCTCTTATCATTGCGAAAATACATTTTTGGTGACCTTGACCTTTGACCTATATTCACCAAAATTTAATGGGATCTATTCTGGACCAACTCACACCTTTCATGGAAATTGGTCCAATAGTTTTTGCATAAAGTTGCTGACAAACAAACACACAAACTAGAAAACCAAACCAAAAACAATACCCTCGCCTCCCCTTCTGGGCCCAGGGTACAAATGATAAAAATTCAATAATGTAAAAGTTCAGACTGACATCTTATTGCAAAACATCGGATATGTATCTGATTTCAGATCAAATATGAAAGTCTGGGTCTGATTTGAATAAATGGTATTTGTGCTTTTGAGACAGTCATTAAAAAAATCCGATGAGTCACATATGAGCCAAAAAGTCAGATTGGGGACACTTTTCCTGCACTTTTTTTCTTACACTATGTGTGAACCTAGTTTAACAGGTTTTATATAGAAAACTAATAACTGAAGGGAAACAGGTGATTCTGAGATGAAGGAGGGAAAGGAGACGAGAAGAAGAGTAGATAAGAGAATGGAATTGAACTGAGGGAAAGACAGGATGACACAAAGACAAGACTGATGATTAACGACAGGAGAGAAGAGACACGAAGTCAGGATGTAGACAGACCCGAACACAGGATCCACTCACCTGATCCCAGTTAACCTGTGTGGATTTACACTGGTCCAACTGAACAAAGGCCATGCTTCAGACTTATATCTGATCACCATTTATTTCTCTCTCTGTTACAGGCACCGTTCAAAGACTATGAAGAAACACAAAATACAATTATGAGTGTATATTTCAGTTTTTTAACGTATCTTAGGCTAATGCCAGGAAATAGACGCGTCCCAAAATGCCGATATAAGAGAGGTTGCATTCAATAAATGTCTGATATGTATTCCAAACACACCATGATGTCCAAATATGCACATAATAATATTCAAAACAGCATACGTAATAAACACACAGTCTCTCACCTCTTGAACCAGGTGTAGAATGAACAGAATCTTGTAGCTCTTGTCTGTTCGGGCTTTTTTTCTCCCATAATGCATCAGTGCCCTTCAATCCTACACAAATAAAATCATCTTTTTTATTTTGTTTTACAAATTTTTTTTTTTTTAATCACCATTTACCTTTTTTTCCCCGTTTTTGTGATATTCATGACACTTTTAAAGTATTTTACATGACTGAATACACTCAAAAAATAATTATGAGAATTTTTTTTTTTAACCTCTTTTTTTTTGTCCAAATTTTTATTACTTTGTGTTATTACTGAAGTATTTCCTGTTTTTAATTTATTGTTAAAACAGGTTTATAAGATCGGTAATAACAATTACAGTTACACTGCACAAACTCTACCTGGTTTGTCTATTTATACTCTTTTTTTTTATCCCCTTTCTACATGTGTGCACTTTTTTGTGATTTATATTTCATCCATTCATCTACATTGATGAAAATTGGTTATGTAATTGTGGATAAGTATTTGGATTTTTACAGATTATCATGCAGGTTATACTTCATGCATCAATAAAACGTCTCCTTTTGCACTAAAATATCTTAATATAATCAGAATAATATGTGACTTGAAGTTTTACAAACGTCATTAATAGTGTCATAAGTCCTTCAATTTTCACTGAAATGAGAATATTCAGAGACTCAGAGGGAAAAGAACCTCTGAAAGTGTTTCTCTGACTTTCGAAACCTACACATTTTTAGATTAAGTGCAGAATTTGCTGTCGTTTCTGCTGATGTCAAGTGGAAAACAGGATCTCCGTTAACCACACACCTACAGCTTGACAGCGTTGAACTGTGTGATTATTAATGTCACACACAAACTGGTTTCAGCCCAGATACACACAGGAAATGTGGTTTGTTTTAATAAATAAACATTCCCTCAATGTGACAACCACCTGTAGCTGATAGTCCTGTACTGCAACCGTATGAACTTTACTCTTCTTGCAGTAAAAGATGATCTGACCTGAATTCTTAGCCCTAAACAAATGTATTATTTAATGAGTAAAGAGATGCATACGAAGCTAAAGGGCTCCTTAATAATGATTATGTGGTTTATCAGCAAAATATTTTTTTGTGCAAACAGAAACAGACTTCCTGTGTTTCATTTATGTTTGTCTGTAAATTCTCAGATTCTGTGGCTGAATGAAGTTGCAAATGACAACATATAAAGGTACGGATATTGGAAGTATAGATGAAAACTAAAACAGATAGAAAAATAAGTTGAGTTCATGTGTTGTAGAAATATTTCATACAAGTAAAATGTTTCACATAAAGGAACAGTCAGGCCTGGGCATAAGAAACATCCATCAAACAAGGAAAGACAAATATATCTTCACTGTTTGAAATGTTGCTGGATTTTCATTTAACATTGTGACAAGTGCTGAGTTATTCTTATATATTTTATTTTATTGACTTGGATCTTGCTCTAATTTTTAACATGGAGCAAAGCAGCGGAAAAAACCTCTTGGAAATTATTGTTATCTGAATTATTATAATACTCATCCTGTTTCCTGTGGTTCATGGCAACATTAACCCTTCAAGACTTGAAACTATTTTTGTCACACCTTCGAATTAAATTTTCCTCTGCACCCATCCTTTGCGCATAATTATCCTCCGCAATTTGCATTTTTCAGTGAAAATTAGGTATTTTCCGAAGCTCATTTAACTGATCGTGTAAATGGTCATAAAAGTGTAAACTTTGTAAAACAGTGTAGGAAAACTGAGAAAACTGAAGATAAAGGGACTTTTCCACAAAAACGTATTATTAACCAAACATGAAAAAAGTGTTTCCATCCACTGTCATTTATCAAACTCTATGGGTTTTACTGGGGAATCAATGTTGTAGAAGATGAAGATGTTTCCACGGTAACGATAGAGTTTCTGAACGTCCAAATGGATCATATCTGATGACCATGAAAAGATGAATAACTGTATTTTACACTAATTGTTTCCATGGTCTGACAGGATAAGTGGATCAACGGTATTAAATATCTTAGATCAGTAGATGTTTTGATTTATTTAGGTCTTTAAGGGTTAGCTGAAGTAGTTTGGGATTTTTTTTGGTTTTTTTTATAATTTCCATGTGAATACGTTTCACTTCCGAGTTGCAGAAATAAACCTTTTGCTGAACAGGTGACAGGAGCCTGTGCTTTCTCTGAAGGATTAAAGAACTTTGATGGGTCAACCTTGAGTAAATTATACGTTCATGACCCAGAATGAACATAAAGCAGATGGTTAACCTTCTCCAAATGTCACAGGAAACCAGTTTAGAATGGGGTCATTGACTGCACAGAAATGGCCTCTATGTACAGCCCCACTACTTCCTGAACTTAACTTCCTGTCTTTCATTATTGGACACACAGATGAATCCAGATGTACCTGTTACATCTTGTTGAGAGTGCTGTGGTCAAACACACCTGGGTTTATCACTGTGTCCAATAATCATCATCATATGTTGGAACATCATCATACGCTTGTTGGAAGCGTATGTGTCTACCTGTATGTCTTATGTCTATTTACTGTTGATGTGTGTGTGTGTGTGTGTGTGTGTGTGTGTGTGTGTGTGTGTGTGTGTGTGTGTGTGTGTGAGAGAGAGAATTTTAGTTTGCTACGTAGTGAACTGACAATAAAGTACACTTTGACTTTGAATCTTATCTTATTGCACCAGTCCTGAATCCAGTGCTATTTTTCTTCCTGAAGCTCTTAGTTGGAGCAATAAGGGCCAACGTGCACCAATGGAAGATGTGTTCCATTGATTGGACCGCTGCACCACAGGGCATTCTGGGTTGGTGGTGAATCCTCATTTATGTCAGTTGTCATCAGTTTGACCTTTCCTCTTGCCCTGTTCAGTGCAGCCCGATCCCCCTGGAGACGGATGTTCCACTGGACAAGCTTTCGTGGATGCTTGGCACTGCCTCATTTTGCAGCCTCTGGTCATTTTCATGCCACTTCTCAAGATGAAAACTATAAAACATGAAAATGACAGTGAAAGGTGAAATGATATTTTGACGTCTGTTAGATTTGCTGGAATGGTTTGACTTTGAGAATTCACCCATTTGATTTCAGAAGTCCTTGAACTGTAAGTTGATAACAGCAGTGAATTCTATGCTCAACACCTTCAACTGCTGAAGCACACAGATGCCGTAGTCACTGTCATTACTGTAGCTGTTTATCACATGATGCAGATCATTTGAATGTTGCTGAAGCTCAAAGCACCGTTGTGGAAAAGTGAGGTTGGGTTTGTTTATGAGAAACCTCGCTCCTGTAGAGGTGGGTGTTAAGATGTGCAAAGTGCACACACATTAAATGCTTGATGTGACAAAACGGCAGCAAACACATACGATTAGAAGAGGCTGAAGTCCATCTTCACCTCAGAGACGTGTGAAGCAGCAGTAGATTCAGAGTGATCGCTTCAGAGATACCACATATGGGCTCCAGGAAATACTGTGCACACTTGAATTATTCCTCTATACTGTACAAAATTAACAGATAGTATGAGTGAAATTCCATTGTTTATACTGGCTGGACACTTATTATAACCTAGTTTGTGTTTCTGATGTGATTTCTCTGAACCTGCCCTGCTCTAAAAAGTCTTCTTATTTCCATCTTTCCTCCATTTAAGCAGGTCTTAATAAATATTACAACTAAAAATGAACTTTTACAGGAAAACAACATTGACTGTGAAAAAACATACAGTTGTGGTAAAAAAAAAAAAAAAAAAAAATTGGGAAATTACACAAATGGATTCTTTAATTAAATGTGATTTATTTGTCAATAAAACTCTTTGAAACCTATAAACTATTCATAATTGTTCTTCAATGTTCCTCAGAAATATGTGGAATTTAAAAAAAAAAACAGGCAGGAAATTGAATGATTTAAAAAAAAAAGTCTTTTGGTTATTATTGTAGACTCTGGATTTGTTAAAATTATGGCAATGTGTTTCATTCATCTACATAAATTGAATCTCGGTAACGTTCAATACAATAAAGCTGAAGAACAGATCAGGTTGATTTCCTCTAATAAAACAACATTTATATAAAACCACTGGTAGCTGGGTCACATCTATCAAAACTTATTATCAGGCGCTAAAATAGGTAAAAAAAGAAAAAAAAAGAAAGATAAATAGTTTCATATTGAACAAAAATATGAATGAAACACTTTTGTTCTAATCTTTGATCCAACTGTTTCCTTGTACACAACAGACCGATTCCTCTCAAATTCTGTTCGTAAACTGCGTTATTTCAAAACAGGAGTGTCTTCGTTTGGTCTCAACAAAAGGACACTGATGCTGTGTTCACTCTAGTCAATGTGATGTCATGAACTGCATAAATATACACACCACTTTTAATTAGCGTGTTATCTGTACGCATTATAAACTATGTTCACACTGCGTCAAATATCATGTGATTAGTGGTTAGAGTTTGGTTAGTGGAGAATGTGGTGTAAACTGACACCTGATCAAATGGCGTTGATTAACAAAAGGAAAGGAAGAAAATGTGTACATATAACACGCCAAATACTATAAGAACTTAGGAGACGTACAACGCAATTTCATGAGATCCATCTGCACCAGTAGATCATAGTAGACACTAGACCAGTAAAACAATAGAAACAGTTAGAGTCAAAAATTACTTAAAAGTTATTATGCTCTTTATTTTAGTAGAAAAAAAGTACAATTTCACTTAAAGTACATTTAAAAACCATCCTTAAAAAAAAATATATGAATAACCTGAACATTCACAAGTAGAAATTTCTTAAGAAAAAAGAAGTGTTTGTGTCAGTTTTAATAATATTTGCTTCAGTTTATTATTTACACATGTGCATAGAGAGGATCTGCAAATACATAATATACTTATTAACAAGCATCTGGAATGGAAAAATACAGCATTTAACTTTATGATCAGAACGCCTCATCATGACTCAGTGTATTTATTCTGTGTCATTTTAGACCTGGTCCAGATTGGACCCTTTAGAGGGGGCCAGCTTTAGCCTGAGGCCCGTATGTCTGACCCCCCCCTCATGTATGAGAGTGGAAAAACACTTTATACACTCTTAAGTAAATAAATTGCATCAGAATGTAACTTTTTTTCTAACTCTACTGGACTCCCACTTGGCATTTGACTGTGGTTCGTTTTCAGGTTTTTCCAGAGAAACCCAACGTTATCTGTGTTGTGTTGAAGTTAGACTGGACAAGACGCAAATAACTTTTAAAACACAGTTGGTTTTCACAGAGAGGCAATAAGTTGTTGCAGATACTTTCAGAATTAATCAGGTTTGCCCTGTGAGTTTCTAACAGGAAAACCCAAAACACAGAAAGTGACTATTTTTGACTTTATTAGAAATGACTGAAGGATTGAAACAGTTGAACATTGACTCAAAATAATGCAGATACTGAAATGAAGAAACAAATCTGTACCTGAACACTCAAAAAAAGTCACCTTCCTTTTTGTTTTTAATTCTGAACCATTATTTTTCCTCCAAATTCAACACTTTCAGTTGACACTCCTAATGTTGTGTATCAGTTTATCTGCACCAAAGTACAACACTACACTTCCTGTGTAATATTGTATCATTTTTACTGTATAATACTGTACTTTTGTCTGTGACTTTTACTGTGCAGTAAGCAGCAGTAAAAAGGACCATAATTGTTTTTTTTTTACTTTGCATCTTGTCTATTTCTACTGTTTAACTTCTATTTTTTTCTCGCTGTGCATTTATTTACATACTCATACTGTGCATTGTTAATTGTCTTTTTAATTGTTTTATTTTTCTATCATTGCACAACATATTGGTTTAAGCATCTACTTTCATTGCACTCGACTGTAAGGATAATAAACTCCAGTGTTATTCTGAATCACACTCATCTTTATTGTCATTCACTCAATAGACATGATAGAATGAAATATAGTTACCCAGGTCTCTGTGTTTGCAGCATGGAAATAAAATATACAAAAGCTAAACAGAATAGAATAAAATCCACTAAATTATAATAAAATAAACCTCTGAATATATAATACAGCAGCAGTTACAGTTTACTAGTGGAAATAATAATCGATTTAGCTGTTTTTGGTTTGGATCAACTCAAACTACATTGAATTTAACCCTTGAACTTTATGTGTTTTCTGTTTTTCCACCCGACTACCCTTTTGTTTTGTAGAGTTATCAGTCATAAGTGTGTTGTTATGTAACAATGGAAAAAAGACAAGACGGTGACATTTTGTGTGAACATAAATCCGACTCATCATATGACACTGAAAGGACACCGGTGAGTGCCGCGGGGCTTTACCAGGGTCTGGTCTGTAAGAGGAAATGGCCATCATCATCATCATCATCATCATCATCATCATCATCATCATCATCATCATCATCATCATCATCATCACTCCACAGACTGTTTACCCAGTTCAACTGTTTAATGAAACTGTTGAAGGTAAAGATTAAAACCTCAAACAGGAAATAAAATGTTAATGTTTACCACAGTGGTTCTTTTTGTGTCACTGTTCAGAATGTTGTCGTTAACACCTGCATCACCAACAACTCATACATAAAGACATGATTTCCTCGGGCCGTTAAAGTACAGTGCAGTTAAAGTACCGTAATCTAACTGTAATCTGAAGGTTGTGCACTGGTTATTTTACCCTTTTCTCCTTTTCTCCTCCCTCTGAATGTCAGACACCCTATGACTAATTGGAGATATTTTGGCATTTATTTATAACAATTGTATGAGATTATATATTTCCATTCAGGATAATACTTTTCAGATCTATAAAGCTCTACTTTGCTTCTCTGCTGTCTCCTCCCTGACCCTGTCACTTCATCAGTAACAGTGGTTTCACCTGAGACTCCTGCTGCTGTCCTCTTCCTCACCATCACACACCTAATCACCTAATCATCATCATCTTCTTCTTCTTTTCTACTTCTTCTTCTTTTGCTTTTAATTTTGGTTGGCAGCCAAATGAAAGGTGCATTTATGGACACCTACTGGACTGGAGTGTGGACAGGAGGGAGATAAACTGAAAAAAAACAAACCCAAAAAACATGTAAATAAATAAATAAATAACCAGTAGCTATAAAATGCTATGCACACTATAGTACACCCAGGCTACCTACTATAATCTATTCATCTGTTTCATTTAGAAAGAAAACAATGATTTTCCACAGCTTTGAAGGAGGAGCACGTAGAATAAGGGTATTCAGATTCAGTCCTCGAGGGCCAGTGTCCTGCATGTTTTAGATTTTTCCCTCGTCCTTACACCTGGTTGAATTAATGATCAGCTCATCATCAGCTCTGCAGGAGTCTGATGATGATGCAATGGCTTCCAGGTGCGACGGAAGAGGGAAATATCTAAAACATGCAGGACACCGGCCCTCGAAGACCGGATGTGAATACTCCTGACGTAAATGGTTTGTTAAAGTAAACCTTGTAGTTAAAACACCCCCTTCGCACTCATATTCATTACAGTAAATCAGATCATGCTCATCGGTTTCTGGGTTAGTGCATAAACCAGGGGTCAGTAACTCTGGTCCTCATGAGCCACGATCCTGCATGTTCAGATGTTTCCCTCTTCCAACACACCTGAGGGTCGTTATCAGGCTTCTGCAGATCTCGACGATAGGCTGATCATTTGAATCAGGTGTGTTGGTAGAGGGATCCATCTAAAACCTGCAGGATAGCAGCTCTGCAGACTCCTGGCATAAACCATTAGGGTGTTTGCTTATTTCACACAGTGATAGTTGAGTTCTCAGAGGCCTATTCCTTCTTGAACAAACTCTTTCTTCCTTTGGGTTTCTGCACACTGTCCTGGATAATCCAACATTTTTCTGTAGATTGTATAATTGTCTTCCAGTGTCAGATATATCCCAATGTTTCTGCCAAGTTTTTCTTTCTGGTGGATTTTGCCCTCCCTCATCCTGCAGGCCACACCCACCTCAGACTAAAACTCACACCCACAAGATTAAAAAATATATTTTAGAATCTTTTCTTTTCTTTCCTTGAACTTTTCCCTTTCCCATCATTAACATTATAGCTGACTGGCAGAGGAATAAGATCACCTGAGGTTTGTGGGTAATAATATTGCCATGAAAATAAAGCTAGATTTTTGGATACAATAAGTGGATGTTTTCTCCTTTTTTTGTTTTTTAATCCAGTTTTCAGTTATTTTAAGTGTTTGTGATGGGGAATCTTAAAGCTGCCACTGTATCTCACCTAACAAGAGTTAAATTTACTGTCCTTGAAACACTGACTGTATTAAACACAGACATCAATTTACAGTGAAACGCAGAGATTACCAAGAAGCAGCTTGAAAATACATAGAAATATGTGTTTGGGCGGAAGGGGATTTGACTTTTCTGATGAAACAACATGTTCTCATAGATACAAGTGAGACACAGTTGCAACATTGATGAACAAAGTCAAGTATTAAAAATAGTTTATTTTTGATTTATTACATTTATACAATAACAGAAAAACAAACAGGACATTAAACTCCTTGTTAGACTTTTGTGGTTTTGTATCTCTGCAAATGAAGTAACAAGTTTTATTAGTTTAGCTGGTTATTTAACTTCCTGAGTAAAAACCAGCCTCCAGGATGAACAATAAACCACGAACAAATACATGTGCTGAAAAACCAACATTTACAACAACAATGAGCTGCACTGAGAAGAAAATCAACACCTTATCTGCTCTATCTGTAAGAAAAACCATCAACAAGCACCGGTTAAAGAGAACTTCAGAGGGTTTATGTGGAAAATGGCAGTGAGATAGTGTCAGCAGGTCGATGGTGAGGCGGTCCGACTTCCTCTGTGGAAAAACCACGCCTCACATGTGTAAACATACACTACTGTGGAGCTGGAAACACATCTCTATTTAGTCACTGATATTTATGTAAAAAATGATTTAAAAAGAATAAAAAAGAGAGAAAATGATGTGAAATGAAACTGTGATAAATAAACAGATGAAGAGAACATGTAAATGAACTGAAACTGAGAGGATTTGATACAATCTGCGTCTACTTGATGAGATTAAAGGAAAAAAAAAAGTTTCCGAAGCACGACGTTTGTGAGAGTTACATCTAAAATGTTTGTAATTCATAAAGAGAAAGACATATTCGAGCTAATCTGCACTAAGGTTTCATGTTTTATCAGGTTTTTATCAACCTGCTCTGCTATAGTTGTAGTATATGTTCGCTTTTGTTCACATGGGGTACATTTTCCGTGTACTAAAACTCACCTAAAGGGCTCATATTTATCTAAACCCACTTTTTATTAGTCTTTGCTTCATTTCTTTGTGTATTTGGACCCTAATAGTTCATACAGTTTGAATTTGAACCCTCCAGCGGCTGCAAAGCTATCTTTAGATTCATTTGGGCAAAAATCCAGTGGATTTCTACAACCTGTTAGATTTAATTAATTGATATGTTGCGACTATAATTAGTTACATTACGACATTTGCACATATAAGGTTAAGACTTCTGATGAACATTTCCTCGATGATGATGTAATTGTTTATCAGCAGCAGAGGTTTTAGTAAAAACTGAAAATATGTCCAAACTTTGAGTTAATTTCCTAAAATGTTCAGTTGTTGGTTGTATTAACAAACACAAGTGGCTGAACGGGACAGAAAGCACGGTCAACAACCTGGAGGGGGCGGAGTCATTTGTTAAAGGGCCAGCGCTCCAAACTACCTTTCTGGTGTCATCACTCAGAAATAGTGTTGAAGATGGACCTGTGGAGTTGAATGGATAAAGCATTCAGACCCAAGCAGAGCATTTACAGTTTATGTAGACCACAGAGAAATGTGGGAAAATATATGATTCCATTTAAAAAAGCAAAATATCATCACTTTTTTTTAAGGTAAAATGCATCTTAGAGTTAAATTTTTTTGCTTGTGTTGATGTTAATGTGAATAAATGGAAGAAACGCAGTGAAATGAAACCGCGATAAACAAACCTGCAATGATTTGGTAAAAAGTCACATTTCTCTCAGACAACTTTTACTTATTTAGGATTAAAGTTTTCTGAGCTGCTTCATTTATTACAGAAACTAAAATTCACTCAGATTCTTAGTAATGTAGCAGAAAACTAAAGTATTTCAGTTTCTTTTTTCACAGATAAGATTCACTTGTGCTGATGCTAACGCAGAGAAATGTTATGAAGGGGAAAAAAAGGAAAAAAAGAGAACATGCAAAATGCTAATGACTAAAAATCCTGCTTATTCTCCTTGGTATGATCATATCTGGCTTTTTACCCTCGGCCACACTGGCTGCTGGGTTTTGTCATCAGCTGGTCGTCCATCTGTCCAAAAACTTTGCCCTGCACTGATAAATCAGGCCACTGGGGGCAGTAGTGCAACCGATAAGTCAGGCCGAAGGTTTTCAAGTTACGTTTCAAGCACGTTATGGGATTCAAGATCAAACTTTTTAACCGTAGCCACTTTTACAAAATAGATGTTGTTAGTGAAAGTATATTTTTAATACTTTCCTATCGACTTCAGAAAAGAAGTCAGTTCTAATGATGCAAAATGGATTTTCAGGACAGTTTCTTGTCTTTTATCTGGTATTTATGAACGTGTTCTGCAAAACTTTTTTCATTCATGGTTTAACCTCATACAGTACCGTGTAAAAGTCCAACCGACATTATGTTTGTGGTTTTAGTAAAGTTCTAGCGTCCACACAAGCATTTGTCTCTGCATTTAGATCCAATCTGATAAATGTGAAAAATGAACTGCAGGAAAAACAAACATTTCAGGTTAAAAACAGCTTCTATAAACCTAATTAGTGTGACCTCCCTTTGCACTTAACGTGTCTTTAACCCTTTTGTTTAGACAATATTAGATTTATGGTATTTATTATCTGATGTTTTTTTTTTTTTTTTACCAGGTTTCATAAAGATAAAGGTGGAATAAGACTTTTACACAGAACTGTATGTGACATAAAGTGAAACCCCCTCCAGTTCAATAACATTGATAAACAGAGGAAATGACGTGAATTGAGCTGAATTGAAACTGTGAATAAATAGATAAAAAGACACACAAGAGAAAAATACAATTGACTTAAACTTTAAAGGAATCTGAAAAAGAATCTG
>JAPTYQ010000019.1:9814309-9831064 GCA_029814465.1 Ostorhinchus cyanosoma
GATCGACATAATTTCAGACAACTTTATAGACCACACAGCTTCGAGATTAACTGGGAAAATATTGGCAACTTTTTTCCTTAAAGATGGTTACAGCAGTCAGGTTTTTGCTACAGAGGAGAAAACAATCTGAGAATTTTCACATTTAAGAGCAGTAATTATAAGGCTTAGGTGCTGTATCAAAGTTATTTTGTGCAAAACTAAAGCCAAATCAAAAATTTTTTGCATGTACTGATAGTGAAATCGGTCCAAAATTATCCTAAAATGTATAAAGACCTCTAGACTCCTCAAATATAAACTTAAATAAAGGAAAAAATGTGGAGAAGTAGAGAATTTTGACTTTTTTTTCACCAGATATTAATCCAGCTGATTAGTAATTGTCAACACTTAACCAACTAGTCATCAAAGCTCTATTATCAGACTGTGTTAATGATCTTTCCAACAACATTCTGAACTCCTTTCTTTCAGTTGAATGTTTTTGGTTATGTTTGTCCATTCTTCTTAAGACCAGGGGATTAAACCCCCCCCTCCACCCAGACACAAGCATCAGGTCTTTGACATCTGCAGTTCAAGCCAGGCCTGCTGTCGCTCTCCCTGCTCCCGCTCCCTCCAGCCTGGAGCCTGTTGACACGACGTCTCCTTTCTGTGCTTTTGGCTCTCGTCAGTTTTCTTTCTTCATCTGACACAGCCAGTGCTGCTGTTCCATGCGTTTGCCTGCAGATTAGAGTCGCAGTTATATAAACATTTCTCAAGGCAGAGCTCCTGCGAAGGCGGAAATAATCTCATCGCTCGAGTTAAATCTCAGTGGGCAGCGAGAAATCAAAAGCCTGATCTGTACTATACTTTAAATAGTAGCGGTGTAACAGTACGCAGAAGTCAGAGTTCGGTACGAGATTGTTGCAATAGGAGAAAAGCATCAACAACCGAAAAGATTAAGCTTTGTACATGTGTTTTTGAACAGACAGAAGGGCAACTACATTGTAGAAGCACTAAAATGTGACCATAATTTCTCAGGTCATATTTTTATTTAGGGATGATAAAATAAGAATCAGAATATTAACACTCTTACAGTATATGTTATGTAATACATTGGTGTCTTTGGCAGAACTTCAGAGCTCTGTATTATAAACACTCTAATCGTAATTTTAGCTCATTTTTTAAAAGTAGAAATACTTTATAGCCCCTTTAACCTCCCAGTATCCAGGAGAGCATATTATGCACACTTTCCACTTAATTTTAGAAAAGATCATATAATTTTTCACTATTTGTATTTGGTCAGAATTCAAAAGTTGTTCGCTTTTGCCTAATTTTAAATATTCTGACCCATCCACTAAAATCAGCACATTGTAAACAATGGAAAATTACTACACTAGCACCCTTCTCCAAAGTTAGCAAAACTGCACAGTGACACATTTTAGCATTTACCATTTCACCTAACACACAGTAGAATAGTGTATATTAACCAATGTTACTGTTAATCATTGACATATGCCAGGCTGCAAACATCTAAAAATTAGTAATCCAAATTTTATGCTGTATATTGGAGGGAAAAATTTTTTTTGGTGTTTATTATTCCATCAAAAAAATATAGTTTGCTTACAGTACAAAAATGGCAGTTAAAGGGTTGATTATTTTGAGTATTTGGTATTTTTTATTTATGGCTCAAGTCGATGAAAACATTTTGACATTACTATGCAGTGCACAAATTACATGCTTTTGGTGTTCCGGAAGGACCTCTCGAGTGGGATACCAGAGGGTTCAGGAACTGGTGATAATGAGCATATTTATTGAATTATGTTTAATTAACAAGCTCTTGTGATGTAATCTGTAGTTTTTACAGCACATACTCTTATTTTGAAGGACAGATGTTAAAGTGATGCAGTTTATTTCAACTTGGGCGACTCAAACATGATAATGTTTCAAAGGAGGGTTAAAAACAATATTAAAACATATGCAAAATCAAGTAAAGCCTAGTGTTGTCCAGAGAAGACAAGAGTGAAGTGGACAAAGGTTTTACACAAATAAAATATCAGCGATACTGATGTCTTAGCATACTCTGTCCACACTCATGTGACAGAAACGGTGTCCTCAGTCAGTCCTGCGTCATTTGGACTCGCAGTAGTGTGACATGGTATGGTGCTAATATGATCATGGTGTAAATCTGAGTGTCTGGGAGGAACATTATGAAATTTGGTTCCACTTTATGTTCATCCATCTTTACACAAAGATAGACTACGGCTGTACGAAGTATTCTAAGTACTAGAAGTAGGCTAATTTTTAAAGATATAATATTTAGAGTTTATAACAGGAAAAAGACTATCAGATGTGAAGTTCAATAGCATCTTACAGTGCTTAGAAAAAAGCTGAATGAGTAAATCAGAATGTAAATAAATCTGGAACTGAATCGAACTTAAACTATCAGAGAAGTCAGCCATTCTTGGTCTGATTTTTTTTCTTCTTTCAGCTCTTTTTCCATCCAAGTTCTGTAGGTACTTGCATTTTGTAAAATATAGTTTATTCAGTCTGTTTGTACTCAGTACAGTTGTAATATTTGGAACAAAAACAAATACACATAACATTAAACCCCAGTTATGTGTTTAGTTTTTACCCAAACTGACATGTTAATCTGATTTCTGTCATATCACATGTCGTACAAATAGCACATTTCTCACTCATTTATTTTGCAGAACATTTAATGTATTTATGTAATGTGGATTTTGAAATTTTATGTCAGAAAATGTTCATTGAAACAAACAGATTTGAAAGAAACCTTAGTTTCACTTTCAGTTTTTATGCCGGGGAGGTTTTTACCTATTTGAAAACAGTTAATGTATGTAGTCTAATGCAGAATGGACACAGCTTTTCACTTGAGCTTTAACTTATTCCTTGCTTTCTCGAGAATATTCCCATAAGAGCATTTAACAGTGCTGGTATAGATGGGCAAAGCCCCGCCCCTTTTCCATGGGACATCAGAAAACATATGGATTGCATCAGTGGAGAGAGACGACTTATTCTATGATTACATTTGAGTTGTGTCACCATTTCCACATATGTTTGTCAATTTAAATGTTAATTTTAAGTCAAAGTCACAGTTTGTCATAAAGAAACATCTAATTTTGGCACGTTTTAGTTCAACTTTTTAGAGTGAGGTGAAGAAGCATCCAGTCTGGTCATGTTGACGCTGCAGAGACAGTTACGATGACATTTCCTCTGTGACTTTCGCTGCGAAGTTGTTGGATTTGCACATTTTCACTGATACTTCAACAAACTGACACTTTATTGAGTGATTTTTAAACTGACAAATATCGTGTGCAAATGATGCGTAATCAAAAGATGACTTGTCTCTTGCCAATGATTGGAAAATAATTTATTTCCTAAATTAGATCTCATGGGATACAACTGGAAGGGGCGGAGCTTTGACTCTGTATTAACATTCTGTAGTACGGTCCATTGATGAAAACGTATAACTCCTTGTTTTGACCAGTGGGTAAAAACTTCACATCTGCATTAGTTATAAACAGCCCTAGAATGTTCTGCTTCTTCACATCTGTTTAATACAGTCATAAGTATTGTAGCCCGTAGCGCCACCTTAAGATGATACCACGCAGCCAATGTTTTTCACTCCAAACCTGGTCATAAATTTGTTTCCATTTTTTGTTTGTGACTTTACAAAGTTTGACCTCAAATCCACTTGTTGTTTTATGGAAACACACCTACTGTTGATAGATCTGCAGCGCTGCATCTGAATTGATCCATAAAGAGCCCATGCTGCTTTTGTGCCAGTTTCCGAATGAATTTTTCTCTATTTTTAACATTTCTCAAGTGATTTATCATCATTTACTATTATCCTCTGTATTTTCCTATGTTTGATTTACTCATCATGTAGATGTTCATTAAGGCTCATAGTAAAGTTGAGGGTTATTATATCAAAAACAAAGAAAACTGAAGAAAAAGTATCTTTCTCTGCGAAATATATCATTAACTGAATAGAAAAGGAGCGTCTCCATCCACTGTCTATATGGGCTGTGCTGGTGAATCAGTGTTGTAGAAGATGATGGGGTTTCCACGTTCACTACAGAACCTCTGAACGTCCAAATGGATCATATCTGATGACCATGAAAATACGACAGACTGTATTTTAAAGCAATTATTTACATGTATTGATAGGATTAGTGCATCAACAGGTACTAAACATTTTAGATCAGTAGATGGTTTTAGTCTCTGGTGGATATTTGGGTCTTTATGGGTTAAAGTGAATGTGATAAGTTTGAGTTGCATCTTTCAGAGTCTGCTCCAGTCCCACCTCTGTTTTCCACCCACACACAGACACATGTCATGTTATTCAGGTTACTGTCGCAGCTGAGCTTACAGGATCACAGTCTGCTACTTTAGAGGTCAAGTGTCTTCTTAATCTGCCCGGTGGTGCACTGACATGAAACGTCACTGTAATTCTTTTGTGTCCCGGTGATGTCGACACAGATGCAGACAAACACGGCCCCGAGCGTCGCATGAGTCAAACATGTAATTATAGGTGGATAAACCGCAGACCAAAATGATTACATCGAGCTTAGAGGACGACACCGGGGTGTTTTTCTCGGATTGGCTTATCTGTCAGCTTAGGCCTTTCATGATCAGACAATAGAAACATTCATGCGTTATCGGTGGATTGTGTTATTTGTTGCATCAGTGTTTTAGACTAGACTCAACTCTGACAGGGACAGTCTGAGTTGTTAGAACTGAGGAAAACTTATTTTTATTTATGTATTATATTAAGAAGGGCCTGGCATCAAATAGAATTAATTTGATGAAGGAAAAAAGAAACAGAAACCCTGATTTTTCCCCTGAAGACATTTTTTTGTTCAATAAAAATTCTAAATGCAGCCTGTTAGTTTCTTGTAATATGGTAATTGTGTGTTTCTCCAGGTAAATATAGGTTGTAATTTTAGTAAAAAAAAACAAACAAAAGTATTGAATCTTGTGTTGTCCAGTGTAGTCAGAAAACAGTTAATTAAAATCTTCCAAATGAAATGTTTTATACAATAAAATGATAATGTTGCTCTTATGATGATGTTCCATTGAACTTTTGTCTTGAGGGTGTTTTTTGCACCTCCAAACATTTTCAATCTTTGAGTGTTTTGCTCTGTTTGGCATGATTTCTCCATTAAAAAAATGAATGTAATAAATTTAAACAAAGAAAATGATCAAAATTAACAAAAAAAATCTGAAACGTAGTGCTTCAGTCCATTCTTTGAGATTGCTTAAATTTTTTTTAACATTCTTGTCTTGTTTCATCTTTTATTGGATTTTTTTCCTGTTATTTTTGTGATGTTATGCCTTTTACAAATAATTGAAATCAACAGTGTGGAATCAACCATTAATCTTGAAATAAATACTCGATATCGCCCGGTCCAAGCCAGCATATTTGTCAGCACACTACTCCTGACACTGTGGCTGCCACTGATAGAATGAACAACAAAACATTATTTAGCAAGTCACGTATCACACATTTATTGATGAGAATGCAGATGACTGTGTTCACACTTGTTGATTTCTCTCTCCTCTTATTTGTCCTGCAGCTGTCGCAGCAGCAACAGGAAGAGCCTCGGTGTCGGGACGCCGTCGCCCACGCTGTCCCGGCCACTCTCCCCCTTATCACTCCACACGGGTAAGAGCCACAACAACACATGGCTACTGAGTTCTGGAAAAAACGCAAGAAAATCCTCATTATATTCTAAATGCTACACTTTTACAGAAGTGACCAGAGATAAAGCTGACAGCTGCACATGTTTGTTTTTTCAGTTAAAGGAAGCTTTTGGTGCAAGTTGTGATGACGTGAGAATTTATACAAAGTGCAAAAACACTGAGCGGTGTTAATGACCCTGTAGTAGCTCCAGGACAGTGGCGTCATCTGTCATTTCTGTGTATTAACCAGTGGAAGGGGTACAAGTAAACATCATGTTAATGCTAACTCAGAGTTTACTTTGCAAGCTCTGAGATGAAGCAGTGAGTTGCTGCTGTAAACAGATTACCTCAGAAAAGAACCTACGCTGCGTGGTGTCTTGTTTTAAAATAAGCCTTTTCTGACCGCGCCGCTGCCTCCAGTGACTCCTCTGTCAAAGACGGCGGTGGTAATTGGGGGGGGGGGGTTGTGGTCAACCCAGTCTAATTCCACCTCTTGTAACCTGAGCTGGGCAGGTTAGACTCTTCTCCATCTACTGGTTCATACTGTTTTGGAACTGATGGAAATATTTTGTGGCCAAATATGGTGATGTTCACACTGCAGGCATTACATTATTGCCCAGATCAGATCAAGGTTTTTTTTGTCTTTCTTTGGCTCTTTATTTTATTACATTTTAGGTCTTGAACTGATTGATAAAATAGCTGTGTTTGAACATTTGGTTTGTTTCCTTCAGTAAATGCATTTAAGGCCTTGTAACAGCTTTTGTTTTTAGTAAACAAATGCATTGCCATACATTTATTGCGCAGTAAAATGGTCGATGTCTATGGTTTGCTCTTGAATATGATTATTTTGATGCACTTTACTGCTGCATACATGTTTATTTTTCATTTACACCTGTACAGGTTTAAGGTTGAGCTCATCTGAATGACTTTATCACATCTCAGTGACTCAATCCACTACAGGGTTGTAATTCATCTGAATTTAAAGTGATGTTAAAGTTGCATGAATTCTGAGCTGTTTAAAGTGAGATCCCAATGCAACAGCAGATCTGTATCTGATTCAGGACCACGTCTGGACGTGGACCAGATCCCAGTGTAAAGGCCTGATTGCATGTGATTTGGGCTGTTCACTGTCATGAGTGTTTGACATTAGTCGCTACTTGATGTAATTACTTTTTTTCCCTTTTTTTCCTAGTCAGTATCTGAAGCCTTTATTCTGGGATTTTTTTGAGCACCAAAATTACAATTTCTTCATCCCTCAGTCCAGGTGAACATTTGTTCCAGATTTGAAGACCCTTCCTCAGCTGATGTGTTCATCAGAATGAGAATGAGTTCACTTAGACCTTGACCTTTGACCACTAATATTTCTTCAATAATCACCTTGTCAATCTATTTCTGAGAGAACTGAAGACCAACATACCTTTTTACCCCTTGGCCAGAAATGGTCAAGGGGTATTGTAATCATTTTGTTGTGTGTCTGTCTGTCCATTCAACGACATAATCACATTATCTGAAGAATACATTGAGATATCTACATCAAATGTATTCTGTGGCTGCATGTTGGCATGGAGCAGAAGCCTATCGAAAATAGGTGACCGTGACCTACTTTTTCAGGGGTAAATGGCCTTGTGCAGTTATAATATCTGAGTGCTTTCAAATATAAACATGTATACAATACGTTTTACACAAAGACAATCTAATCAAAATTATAGGGCAGTAACTTTCAACAGAATCTTACACTGTATTGGGCCAAGGGGTATTAAAAATACACATACAAGCAAATAAGATGAAGTATGAGCCACTTTTCTCTGTAGGTTGAACAACTTATGGTAGTCAGTCCAGACTAGAGCTGCACATTTAATTAAGCTGCAGTTGCATTGTCATTTTGTGCAATTATATCCTAAAAGGCTGCAATTTCCAATGTGTATCAGTGATACTGAGCAGAGATCTACTGTGTAAAACATGAAAAAAGAAACCCTTACTTACTTTCTACAACATTTTTTTAATGTTTTTATTTATTTATTTAGAGTAGCTGTTTATGGTATGTTGAAAATTAATACACATAATAACCTTTATGAGTGTTTGACATAAGTATCCACTTATTGTAATTACCTTTTTATATCAATCAGTAATTAGAGCATTTATTCTGGTTTTTGCTTGTTTGTTTTTTGTGCACCGAAATTACAATCTGTTCATTCCTTAATGCAAATGACCATTTGTTCCACATTTGAAGACCCTTACTCTGATGACATGTTCATCAGAATGGGAATGAGTTCACTGAGACCTTGACATTTGACCACTAATATTTCTTCGGTAATCACCTTGTCAGTCTATTTTTGAGAGTTTGTGAACTAAATATATGGACTGAAGACCAACACACCTCTTTATAGAAATGCACGTGGGAATCTGATTCACATACAAGTGAATAGGATTGACATATAGACCACTTTTTATCTGTAGTTTGAGTAGATCTTAATGTTCATCAGTCCAGACTAGAGCTGCACATTTAATCAAGCTGCAATTGGATTTTCATTTTGTGCAATTATATCCTCAAAGGCTGCAATTTTAAAGTCAGTGATTGTGAGCAGAGATCTATGTAAAACATTAAAAACAAAGCTTCTATTTATTTTCTACAACATTTTGTAAAAGTTTTTATGTTTTAGACTAACTATAGAATCTATATGAAGCACATACCATCTATAGTGTAGATGGTACATGAGAGTTGAAATTAAATACACAAGAATTACGACGAATCTGTGCCCAGTAATCACAGTTTGACTGTCCCCAGATTGTGCAGCTCTAGTCCAGACTGTTCTGTTCTTCTCTCAGCAAATGGACCATCTTGCATTTTGTGGTGTTTCTTGAATTATTTAAATGGCACTTTCTAAACGCTTCATATGAGCTGCCTCCTTTTATTTTGTGCCGCCCAAATTTTAGAACTGCAGACCAGATGTCGGAGTTGGAAATGATTGATGTCAGTATTCACTAAACACAAGACCTGCTCATTAAATCACATTTCCACTGTTATTTAATTGTCACATTTCCAGGGTAGACCCACTTGATTTGTTTTATTGTTTATGTATCCTGCAGTTAACACAGTAGTGGTTTTAATGTGATGCAGATGCTTTGTGTTTTCACATATTCAGTAATAAGTGTCAGCTGTAACGTCTAACGCAGCAAAATATTCAGTTATGCTAAAGACCTGATACCTGCTAATAGACATTAACCCATAAAGACCCAGTGCTACTTTTATGACAGTTCCCAAATACATTTTTCTCTGCATTTAACCTTTCTTAAATGATTTATCACCATTTATTATAATATTATCCCTTATAGTTAGAATTTTTTCAGTGAAAATCATGTACTTTCCTACATTTAATTTACTGATCATATTGATGTTCATTAAAACTCAGATTAAAGTTGAGGGTTATTATATCAAAAGCAGAGAAAACTGAAGAAAAAGTAACTCTTTCAGCATAGATATCCAGAACTGAACATGATAACAAGCGTCAACTGTCATTAGTGGATCAACAGTTTTAAAACATTTTAGATCAGTAGACAATTTTGTTTTCTTATTTTTTGTAATTATCTTTTTATAATTTTTTCAGGCAGCATTATCTGATCAGCATTTTCTCCATCCTATAGATGTCACCTTTAACCTCTATCCAGTCCTCCATTTTTGGTGCATCCTTTTTTAGCCACTTCCTAGTGTTGGCTTTTGTACTTGCCACCTATTCTGAATAGATATCTATCCTGTGAATTTGTTATCCCCTGGTTTTCTTTTCCCAAGTATATGAATTCAAATAGGAATGAAAATTGGACTTTGAAAATTTTGTCCATGCTTTCATTCAAAGCCTGCAGAATATAAGGGCAGGATGTTTGGGTCTTTATGGGTTAAATGGATAAATCAGAGTATGTAGTGTGTAATTTCACCTCATAATTCTATGTAAAGGTGACAACAATTAGACTGATTAGTGTCTGCCAAACCTGTCGGGTCTTCCCACAGATTTAACCTTTTCACAGTGTTACAGATGGGAAGAAATGAAAGAGAAATGTTTATTCCCATAATGTATATCATGAGGAATGATATGCATCAGTGTGTGTTTAAATGCATATAATATTTCAGATTTCTGCTCTTATTGTGGAAGAGACATGTTTCCTAAAATGCTGTGTGTGTACACAGCTAATTAAAATGAATGTTCCACAAATATTCCTGTTAATGTACAACTGTTCGTGCCTCCATTAAAAATAGGGTTTTGTCAGTTTTCCATCGGCGGCAGACAGTGAGTCTGTTACTTTTGTCCCTTTGAACACTTTCCTGAAAAGTAATTTATTGATACTTTCTTAAATCTTGGTGATATCCCCTGTCATCATGCGTTTCTCCTGATCAGAAATGTGGATTTTTCTTTGAAGCATCCATCTCCACCAGAGCAGATCTTTGTCTCAGCTCCAGCTGGAAACACTGGAAACAAGGCTAGTGTGTCACAACTAATATTCAATTCTTTCTTCAATATTCAACAAATATTGCAGCAGCAATAAAATAAAAATTTGTCCTTTAAACAAAAGTATATGACATCACTGACAACCTGTTGATTGGACTATTCATTAACTAGTTGCCTAGTCATTGCAGCCCTAGTGGACACCTCCACAGTCTACATGTAAACATGTTCACTGTGGTTGAAGTGTCTATTGAAGACCATGTTGGGTATTGATTTGGATGTTTCGAGTCTGTAGAAAAATGCCGCGTGTTGAGCCTGAAAACAATCAGTCGTCGTCCTGCAGCCGAGTGAATGGCCTGCATCCCTTTAATACCGCGCAGCAGCTGTGCTCTATGAAAAGAGTTTTTGTGGAGGGCTCCTCATCGCAGCAGTATGCGGATGTGCTCCCTTTTGAACTCAATCACACTGAGGATTATCTAATCACAGGGTGCGATCAGGCTCTAATTGGGTCTCTCTTGTGTCCTAATTGGTACTCAGACACTTACATAAAAAAGAACCACAGCTCATAACCAGGTCTGTAGAATGTGGTGAGATCAAATCAGAGGCTTTCCCCCAGTTAACAATGTTCTTTGGTGGATCCTGTAATGTATGGAAAGTAACACTGATGACAAATGACACTATTGTGAGTTTCTGCTTGATGCCGTCGGGTTTTGCAGTAATGGAGGGTTCCTGCATAGACATGTCGTCATCCCTTTTGAAAGATTTCCACTTGTAAACGGAGCCATGTGGTCACCTCTGATCTATTTTCAGGGCTTTGTATTGTCCGTTTATTATTACAGTTGTGAATAGTGGTAGTTACTCTGTCTTTTTCCTTTTTTCAGCTGCAAGTAGCCCGCTAGACAGCCCCCGAAATGTGTCGACCAGTGCCTGCCTCAACTTTCCATTCGCTCGGAGGTATGTCTGCTCTGCCTTCTTGAACTTTTTTCCTGAAGAGGTGGATTTTTCACATCTTAAACATCCCAAAAGAAGCGCTTGACATCATTTTTTTTCTGCACAATATTTGTGAAGTTACAGATTTTCGTATCAGTTTATGACGATAAATGTCAGATCAGTGTTTCTTTCCAGTTTAAAGGCTGAGTAATGGTCCTGAGTGGAAGTCGAAGAAATCAAACTATTTTAATCTATTCTCAACAGTAAGAACTTGAGAAACACTTTTTAAGTAAATGACGAACATTAAAACTAAGCAAAACATTAAAACACTTGGAAATGTTAACGCTGTGAACAAAGTTAACAAACATAAAACCTAAGAAAAATGTACAATTATATCACAATACATATGATTGTCACAATGTCAAAATTTAACCAGAATGATGATTATCATTTTATTTCGCAGACCCAACACACTATATGGGCAAAAACATTGCGACACATATCTTCTCCTTGTTTAATATTTCATTTTACTTGTTGATGATAATTATCACTGCAAATGTTTAATTGTTTAAAGGCTAATTTATCTTTTTGAGTGATATTTGAAGAAACCAGACAGTTATTTGCAGTTTTAAATGATTATTTATGATCTGAACACGACAGTAAAAACATGAAGGCGTTGCCGTGGATGCAGATGTGTAGAGTCTGAAAGTGAACGGCGGTTCCATGAGGCTGACTCAGCCTGGAGCGCTCACACCTTCCCCCTCTGACAGGTCGTCTTCCTGCAGAGGGGACCCCCGAAGCCCACTCACACATCACTCAGCTCTGTTCCTATGGCAACACACTCATCTCGCTCTGGGCTTGCACAGCTTATGAGCGAGGCAGCGGCAGCAGCGACTAAGAGCGACCTAAGAACCGCTGTTAAAAACTCATGAGCAGTTCAGGTGCCTCGCCCTAAAATGGGATGCTGAGGAGAAGGAAAAACACCACCTACTCTGACAACGTTAACATAAAACACATCACACTGGTTCCGTTTTCAGAACGGAATCACAGCAGGCGACGATTAAAAGAAGACTCTCTTCTCTAGGATTACCAAGAAGGAAGATCTGACTCCGTCTGTAGGGTTTATTGTATTTTTCTCTTCAAATAGAACACAAATCACTCAGCCTTCAGGCCAAATGTTTGACACCTCCACATTATAGACTCTCAACAGACGTGTTGGGGATTCCCATCTCATATTTCCATTAGTGTCCAAAATGAAGAAATTAATGGGTTTTTCTGACTGATTCTACAGATGTGTTGTGTTATTTCAGGATCATCCACTGTTCACAGAAAAGTCTTGAATTCCTGAAAACTGGGAAAGTTGGTGAAAATATCATAAACAGTATCTGAGAGAGTCTAAAGATGAACAATTTAAATAATAATGGATTAGATTTTTGATCTAGATTTTCATCTATGAATGCATGACCAAAGCGTGTATAGTGGATCCATTATACATTCACTGGCACATTCACACTCTGGTGGTGGTAAACTACATATATAGCCACAGCTGCCGTGGGGCTGGCTGACGTAAGCGTTACTGCCAATTTGCACCTATGGCCCCTCCGACCACCGCTGAACTTTCATACACCAGTGTGAGTAGCATGTAGTAGTAGTGTGGAGGCAAGGAGGGTGAAGTGTGTTCCCCAAGGACACAACAGCATATGACTAGGACAGAGGACATAGCGCTTCGGTTATTGGACACTCTACCTCCTGAGCCATGTCTGCCCACTTTAAAGTCCACAGTTCAGTTCTCGATCCAGGTGTTCTTATCTAGACGTCTTTTGCTTCTCTTTGCCTAGTTTCCTCTCTGTTGTCTTCCATCATTTGTCAAAATAAAAACCCAAAAGCAATAGTTAGACATTACCTACCATGCTGCAAAAAGAGGGTCAGAACAATTATTAATTTAATTGATAGAATAATAACTCAGATACTTTTATGACTGCAAACTTTGATGTATTTTTTTTCAGGAACTGATGAGCTTAGTTGGTTTTGGTTTTTTTTCCATTTTCTTTTTTCAGCGTTTAATGGCAAAACCCTTCATTTCTAAGAATCTGAAAATGACGGATTTGAAAGATTCTTAGTCATTTATGACTTACAAAAGCATAGTTCATAGGCACAGCTGTTTTATTGTTCACCATGAAAAGTTTCGTTCTGGCAAAGAACTGTTTCAGATGAAAACAAAACTAATACCTGTAATTCTGTTAAGTATTTGATTTGCTTTTTTTTTTTGTTGCTAGTTTTAATTTTAACCTGCTAATATCCTTTTTCAATGTAATTATATTTACTTTTTATTTCACAATCAGGTTACTTTTTAATCTAATAAAACACTTGAGGCAATATTTAAATCAACCATCTGAAAGAGTGTTGCTGCAAATAGATTATACTCTGAATATTAAACTTATGGGACTTTCATTCATCCTATTCATTTCTGTAACAAGTTGACAAATCCAACACTTCCACCTCCTTTATTCTCGTTTTAAGCCTGATATCATAAATCCACCCCGTGGTGCCATAGAGTCTGTACAATATGTAACACAGCAGAAACATTTTTCATTGGCCAAGAGAAGATTTGTGTCTGTTATGTAAAGTACATCCTGAAATTAATTTAGTTTGTGAGTCTTCTTGTTTCTGGACAAATGAAAACTGGCACAAAAGCCAACATTGTCAGTCCTAATCCCTCATCTGAATGCCAGGGGTCACAGGGTCACTTAGGAGATTCCCAGAACTCACTGAAACTCTCTTTGCTTCTTCTTCTTCTCTTCCCCTTCCTGCCGTCGTGGTCACAGTCATTTGGCTCGAGCTGACAGGTAGCCTCTCTTTACATTTTGTGGGTTTTTTTTTTTGTCATGTTGTTTTTGTTTTACACTTGTTTTCTTTGCCGCTCTAACAGAACAAATGTACACTATATGGACAAAAGTATTAGGACAGGTGTTTGGGTTACAAAGCAATAATGACAAATGTCATAATCTAGTTTTATTTTGGGATGAATATCATTGCATTGGTTAGTTTAGTCTAGTTTTTATCTTTGCTTCCAAAATACCTCAGAGATAGTTTTTACTTAATTTGTCTCAAGATTGATTTTGTTTGTGGATTTTTTTAATCCATCACTGTCTTTTCAAATGTTCTACCACTAAATTTCTAAAATATTTTTCCTGCTTTGACTGTAAATAATAATTTTCTACCACAACTAACCATCTACTCTCTTCACATCTCATTTAGGAAGAAAAATCTCCCATTAGACTTTAATGAATTACTGATGTTTTTTTTTTTTTTTTATCAACATGAACAGGACATCTTACAACTGTAGACATGACGCGTCCCAGTACTTTTGTCCATGTAGTGTATCATGATATTATGAATCTCTTTGCATATGGCAAACAAAAGAATCGCTGTGAATGGAGAGTACAGTTAAGTACATTTATGGAAAAGATGCAGAATTAATTTCACGCTCTTGTGCTTGGCTGTTATGTAAGGAGTTTCACATATAAATGCAAACTAATGCTGCTGATGCTTATGTAACATCCGTGTCTGTTCTTCTCAGAGCCGAGGGCCGGAGATGGTCCCTGGCGTCCCTCCCCTCGTCTGGATATGGAACCAACCCACCCAGCTCCACCGTCTCAGTAAGTCAGCCCAGAACACCCCCCACCATGGTCGAATCACGGCAGCCGGGCCTTTTCTGACACTTCAGTCGGCCCAGATTGCACATTTCATTTATGCAACAACCCGAGACGAGCGCCAAAACTGACATGACAAACCGTTAATTGTTTTCCTCCATCATCTGTTCATATGAGTCATTCTCCCAGTCTGGAGCGCTAATACACACAGTCATATGCATTTTAATAAGGATGGAAAAGCCTGTACCCGCTGTGTAAGGCGTCTGAGAAAAATGCCTGGAGACTTGTTTTTATCAGTGTCAGGTGTTGTGATTATGTCAACTTTCATGTGTTACATCGAAAAGCTGATTTCCAGATTACTCAGCACACAATTAAAGGATTAAAGCTCTTTAACATGGAGGCTGCAGGCTCTTAAAGTCAGTTTAGTAACTCTTAGGTCACACAAGTAATTAAAAGTCATGCATTTTAATCTGTGAGGTCTTAATTGCTCCAGACAGTTTATCTAATTTAATTTATTCATGTTTTTTTATTTATTTTTATCAAGCTCTAATGTGTTAAAAGCCAGTGTCATTAAAGACATCTTTAATATCATTTATTCAACAGTATTGGCTGAAGTTGGAGGTAATTATTGAAAAATTAGGAAATACTGACTGCGAGGGAAAATTATATTATTCACTGGCACTTAGGTTTTTATTTTTTTAAGTTAGTTGACTTCAGTTCAAACTATCCTAAATTTTATGAAACTGATCTTAAAATGCAGTATAGTTTGTTTGATGTCCGTGGACGAGTTGAAAGACCAAAAACAATTTTTTGTGGGGACTTCCAAATGAATTTTTCTCTATATTTAACCATTCGTAAATTATTTATGACCATTTATTATATTATCCTATATGTTTTGTGTTTTTCAGTGAAAATCTTGAATTTTCCTGCTTTTTATTCACTGATCATGTAAATTTTCATAAAAGTTCAAAGTAAATTTAAAGGTTATTGTATCAAAACAGAAAAATCCAAATGGGTCATATCTGACTATGCAAACTGTATTTTACACCAATTATTTGTATGATTTGATTAGATTAGTGATTGAACAGTTATGAAATATTTTAGATCACTAACCTTGGGTGCTGTCAGCTTTTGAGGGTTGAAAAGAGTATTTTAAGAGTCACTGAATGTGAGAATATATGTTCCAAACATTTTTTTTTTTAATTGTCCATTTGTTAATAGATTGGAGCAGAGACACATGGCCATGAAGTGAATAGTACGCAGTGGGAGGAGTTCAGTCTCAGTCTGTAGTGAGAGTCCGCCATGTGGATCTATTCTAGGAGAGTTTATTGGACAGACCCGGGCACAGGCCCAGAGGTCAGTGGTGACAATAGGGTTCTTCAGGGCCTCACTGCCGTTTTTATACCAAGGAGGACTCCACAGACGCTGTCCCTCTGGGCCTTTTCTGTTCAGGACACATGGGCCACAGAGTGAAACAGATTGGCAGTAACGCACACCCCCTCCTGCTGAGCCTGAGAGGAGTTTACCAAGAGCCTCTGCAGACATGAAACGGCTCATTTGTGTAAATAATGAAGCCTCTGTCTATGTGATTCATTATTCTGTGAACTATCACCTGGAAATGACCTGCTGGAGATGCATTAAAGACATTTCTTCTACATTCATATGCTGCTAAATTTAATTCATCATTTAGAAACTCAAACCCACATTGTGTAGATGGGACTAACCCTTAGATGCATAAATCGGTCAAACGACCCTATGAGGTTGTTTTCATGCAATATCTTTGTAATGAAAAGTGGATATTATTTCATATTCCAAGTATTCCTCAAAAAAACATGCTATTGACATCATGCCATTTAAATTTTTTAACTTACCCATTATAGATTTTTTGAAATTGTAGTTTGTGTATTACTACCCCATGGTTCCATAGGTGGGTCAAAATGACCTGCATTCATTTTCAATGGAATTTCATGTGAACATTTGATTCATTCAACAGCGAAACCAATGAACTCACTCAATAAATTAATGCTGACATCTATTGCTGTTATATACTATGCATT
>JAPTYQ010000019.1:9985867-9996375 GCA_029814465.1 Ostorhinchus cyanosoma
GGGGGCCATAGAGTAGTGGAGGGGGTCTAGTGGATGCAGGGTAGAAGCTGAAAATCTCATGTAAGGTCCGCTGTATAATAGAGGCATAGAAGCAGGAGTCGGACGTTTAGAGCATGTTAGGTTTCACTTTCATTTCACACCAGCATTAGTTACAATAGTTATGAGCCGCACCCCCCACCTGAAAAATCAACAAGATACTAAATTTTATAAAGGGCTACAATGTTTAGCTTTCATGGAGCCTACAGTTGCTAGCAGCGCCGCAGGGCCTACATGGACCAACATACCCATACGCAACTGTGTACATGTGAAAACATACACAAATACTAGAAGATAGTTAAAGAAATGATGGTAATACTGATAAAAAAAATAGAATTGGGAAAGCGCATTTGGAAAAAAACCCAAAAAACAATAAATATCAATAACAAAAGTAAGTTACATGATGTGACATAACTGAAGTGTAATTTTTTTTCATATCTGAGAGCAGAAACACTACATATGCTCAGACCAAATAAAACCAAAAATGGACTCAGAGAAGATCACATCAGATCTTCACGAGCGCAGATTCCAACCAACTATCATCACAAGCTCAAAGTCACTGTTAATTTGACTGTACATCCTCACAAACGTCCTAAATCCTGAACCGCCGGCGCTCGCTGATTGGCCAACTACAAATTACATGACCTGATTTCCATAACACCGACTCTTATCAACAGTGGCCTCGGAGGGAACACAAACTAATTGGTGAGACTTCTACGTTGGCTTTTCTAATGATGGTCGCTTAATTAATCTTTGAAACGCCGACTTTTGAGTGTCGGAGCTACAGAGGGAGATGGCAGAGGGGATCAAAGTGACTGCAGTCTGCCGTGGAAGGATTAGGAGAATATGGAGGAGCATGGAGACAATGGAGCATCCCAGCCTCCAGTGAGGAAAATCCTACCAGGGCCACTGAAGAACTCACCCGGACTCGCTGCTGTGGCGGCTGACTGACACCGACACGTGTGAGGGCGGTTATGTGATATCATGGTAATCCCACTGAAGCCCCCCGAACCCAGTGTTTCTAATGAGCCGAACAGAAAATATACAGATATGTGGAAGCACAAGGCAGCGCACATTCACATCCATACTGTAAACCTGAAACGACAGGCAGGGTTTTCTTTAATCTGCGATGTTTTTAATCCTACAGGTTTTAGTTTATGCATTGACACTAAAGGCTGCAGCACAGGCTCTCCAGACTATTACACAATGTTCAAACTGGAGGTAAAAGTAGCAAAAATCTAATTTTTTTTTTTTATTTGCACATTTGTTACCCGTGTTTGACGTTTTATGACAGAAATCTGTGACCCAGGTCATTTTCACGAAACAAAATCATCATAAAAGCAACCCATAGGGACCCAGTGTGGCATTTGTGGAAGTTCCCAAATACAATTTTCTCTATATTTAACCGTCCTTAAAGCTGCGTATGACTGTCGCCACCAAATTTTTCATCCAATCTGGCGTGCTGTACATACGCATTTTTGACCTTTCACGTGTTATTCAACGGTATTTGATCGCATGTAAATTTACACCAAGATCTCTGGTTCTCATAACCCTAACCATCAGTGTGTGGTATTTGATGCATCAATTCAGGTTGGACAGGGGCTAAAAACAGCGTGAACATACATGCAGAAAGCAAATAGGCTAATGTGTACAGATAACACAGCAATTAAAAGTGGTGTTTATATTTACACAAGTCATGATATCACATTGAAATGATCAAAAAAATGGTTCTAGACTCTGACGTCCTATTTTCCTCTTTTGCTTCAGTCAAATATCTGCATAAACCAGACTGACTACACACTTGACACATTCAGAAGTCAAATTCCTCACACACTTCCTGTGACCTAAACTCATTATTTCATCAGTCATTATTTCTTCATCAGCAGCAACAAAGTGGACAAACTGAACATTTTTTATCACGGATTTTCAAGAGTCACTTTAAATAATGCAACACTCTGTACAATACAATAATCACACTGATAGAACGTTTATAAGAAATAGAAGCTGAAGAGGAAAGTTTGGACGATGCTGCTTTATATTTACCAACATAATCTGTTAAATCTCTTTTAAAAGCAGATCATATGATCATAAACCAACCTTGAGTTAAAGGAATACTTTTGACATCATAATTAACTATAAACTGATAATATTAAAAGTCTAATAAAAATTTAAACAATATGGCAAAACTGACTTTTAAGTTCTTTTAAGTGTGTTTCCATAAATGTTTTAATGGTCTAATAATTAACTCCGCGACTGCATGTCAAAAAGTTGAATATGAGACACTACAGACTTTCCACACCCACCCTGTTGTCATGGAAGAAGAGGAATAAGCATCTTCTGAAAACCACAGCTCCCCTCAGTCTTGTCGCCACTAAGCTTCAAAAGCATCAATTAAAACACACGGTTCTGTGCAGATGTCTGTGGAATTTCTACGTCACATGAAACTGAGGCCATAGACGAACTTGTAGAATTAAAAGCACCTTATGCTTAATGTTTTCACAGAAGCAAAACACCAAGAGGGATCAGAAGTTCACGGTGAAGGAGCTCTGAGGAGGGAAATCACAATCTCCACAGACAAAAAAAACAGGTCAAGGGACTGTTCAGAAACTCAGCAATTCACCGTTGAAAAGAAAATGAGAATTGTGCGAACATCCTTCCTGGAGGATTCACAATGGATGTGTTGAATGTGAGATGACACTACTCCTTCCAAGGTCCTGAGTGTATAAAGGTAGTACGTGGATGTGGACTAATGGAGGTATCTGCAGCGGGGTCAGTGGGTTTACAAGGTAAGACTCATACATCTTACCTTTGAACCCACTGACCCATTTATTAACCTGGAACAATTGTTTCCAGTGGGAATCATTTCAATGGGACACAATACAATGGATTTGAAGCTTCATTCATTTAAACCAAGTTATGATCTGAAAACAGCAAAGGTAAAGCATCATCCATGATCAGCGCTTCGTAATGAAACCGGTGAGTTTTATCAGTAGAAAAATAACACTGGAACTATTGGATCTATTTAGCGTTAGCTTAGCGCTGCAGAGTTTGTGTCATTGGTCTGTTGTTTTATTAAATTATTCATGACATACTGACTGTTAGCTTGTTTTAGATGCACTGTGAGTCCCGATGTCAAATACACTTAAATAAAAAACTAATAATTAGAATGCACTTAAAAATATAAGTTTGATGACATTACTAGAAAATACTCAGTAGAGTCAAATCATTTGTAAATATAGTCGAATGTGGGACTAAATTTAAGTTAAATGGATTTAATTAAAAAGTTTTAGTCTTTTTCTTCTGCACATGCCAGTCTCAGTGCTTTCACTCAAACAGTAGATGCTATCGGAGTTTCGGTGCGTATCATACAAGAGACAATCCAAAAGGTTCTAAGCGTTTGTTTTAACCGTGGAGGGATTGTTTTGTTTATTTTCCACCAGTTCCATCGACCTGTTCCACGGACATTTTCTCTTGGCTAGGTGTCCGCTAGCTACACTGTAAGCCCGGATAAGTTGAATTTAATTTTAAAAAATTGAGAAACGTGGCTGCCTTCAAGAAAATTAAGTAATGATGAATTAACTTTTTAAGTAAATTTAACTTAAAATCTTTTGTAATATCTACTGCTTTGCATATCTGTTACACTTAAATAATTAAGTTCAATGCACTAAATTCCAAATTGATTTAACTAAAAATATTTAGCAATAACTATGCAAAGCAGTCAATATTACAAAAGATTTTAAGTTCAATGTACTTTAAAATTTCATTCATCATTACTTAATTTTTTAAAGGAAACCACTTTTCTCAGGTTTTTTTTTTTTTTAAGTAAATTCAACTTATCCAGGCAAACAGTGTAATTCTTCATTTAAATACTTGGTTGAGTTGTGCTTCATTGTCTGACAGTTGGTTTTGTTTGGTTTTTAGCTGATGTTCTTCTAGTCACCTGAATATATAGCATGTTTATATTGCTACAAGCATCGCTGGCATTACCATGGTAACAGACGGAACTGTGGCTGCCTCTGGTACCGGGGGAAACTGAACTGAAGAGGCTACAGGTTTTGGCCTCAGAAAACCCTCATTTGAGCAGATGATTGACCAAAATATCAGCTTCAAACCTGGACTCTAGAGAGAAATCACAACAACTAAAATGATCTTACAGCTCACCGATGCAGGACTTTGTCACTTCTTGCCAATAATGACATTTTGAGAGATGAATATTTCATGAACTTCCAGCCTCCTTCCTGTAATACCTCTCAAGTAAGAACTCAAACCGGCACCAGTGGACTCCAGCCTGGAACCCAGTGGGTCACACATCTCACTCAGATGACATCAGGCTGCTCTTCCAGTCCTCTCAGGTTACCTCCACCAAGTGTGGACAGGGGCGCTCATCCGCCGACAGACAGCCCACTGCTCCACTGCATCACTCTGCAGCAGTCCAACACATAACAGGCAAGGCTCTGCACTCTGCACACACGAAAACAAGCCCGGCCTGGCCTGGCTTGGCCCGGCCCAGCAGCTGAGGCGCTACACTGCCTCGTATAGTACCCTGAACCAAAAATAGCCCCACTTACAATTCTACTTAAGAGACGGCTATGATAAGGCCTCATCAAATCCAGGAGAAACAGGAGTCAGCTTTGTCCTCCTGTCCTAAAAGGTAATAAATCTCAAATCCCTACAGACTCTATGACACGAGCAGCACTGGGAGAAAAAAAAAAAAAAACTATGCAGGAGGAAACAGAGGAAGGTATGAGCCACAACATATAAACAGAGTGGTGCAAAAATGGTAGGCTATTAGAAGTAACCCTGATTTACATGACAAAACATGCACCTGCCAGTTAACCCATGCACACTAAAAAAGAAAAAAATGACACCACTAAGTTGATAAACATTAATTTGAAGAGGAAGAACTGGGAGATCTGACACATTAATGCAAAAGTGAGTGGAAAAAAGGCTTTAACAAAAGCAAATACAAGCCAATCATAGACTATAGCAGCACAAGGAGGATGCTGTGGAAATAAAAGCCAGAAGTATGAGAGCAGTGAGTGCAGGAGGCAGAGGCAGCATGCACACAATACCCGACAGTAAGGTCAAAGCAGACAGGAACACACAGGCGAAGATGTGGATTTGACAAAAACAACATCTATTAGAGGCTGTTTCTGCTGGAAGTGAAGCCCAGTGTGTTCTGTTCAGGCCTGTGCTCTTATCAGTGGCTTATTTCTGATGCCCTCGTGGAAACAAAAGAACAGGAGCTGATGATGAGGATGATGAGGATGATGATGATGGTGCGGCGCTCGTGTCGTTTCCTGTCGCTTTCACCTGTTCGGATCCGCGCGAGACTCACCCAGAACCCCGGAGGAGGTTTGTGTCTGTCCGGTGCCCGGCTCCGGCCTCTCCGCCTCCGCCTGCTGGGTTCGGTGTCGGTGCCTGGAGCTCTCCGGGCCGTCGGTGGCGGCGGCGGCGGAGGAGGTAGCGGCGGTGGTCGCGGTGCCGCCGGCCGCCGCGGATGCAGCGCCTGCCGCTGCCGTCCCCGTGTCGGGCATGATCAGCGAGGAGCCGCGCGAGACGAGGGGGTTCTCCGGGAAAGTGAGCAGCGGAATCGCATTTCAGGAGGAAGGCAGAGCATGGAGGGAAGTGTCCGAAAGGGAAGGGTTAAAGGACGGTGAAAGTGAAGTGAAGGTTGTCGGTGCAGCGGCGGATCATCCTGCTGGTCCGGGCTGTGAGTCTGGAGCGGCGGCCGGATGGAGAGTCTCCTCCGACGGCTGTGGAGGAGGGACAAAGGCGGGGAGGGCGGGGCCGAGGAGCCCGGTGACACACACCTCCCATCAGCCCCCAGGAGGACACAGACCTGGACCTGGACCAGGACTAAGACCAGGAGGACACAGACCTGGACCTGGACCAGGACTAAGACCAGGAGGACACAGGCCAGGACCTGAACCAGTACCAGGAGGACACAGACCTGGACCTGGACCAGGACCAGGAGGACACAGACCTGGACCAGGACTAAGACCAGGAGGACACAGACCAGGACCTGGACCAGGACTAAGACCAGGAGGACACAGACCAGGACCTGGACCAGTACCAGGGGGACACAGACTTGGACCTGAACTTGTATCAGGACTAAGACCAGGACCAGGAGGACACAAACATAGACCAGGAGGACACACAGACCAGGACTAAGGCTAGGACCAGGACTAAGACCAGGATTACACACAGACTAGGACTGGGACCAAATCTCATATTATCTGAACAAAAGGGTTAAAGACATGTTCAATACAAAGGGAAGTCACACTAAATACAAACTCTTTAGTTTATAGAAGCTGTTTTTATCCTGAAACTTTAGTTTTTCCTGCTGTTCAAACTTCACATATATCAGATTGGATCTAAGTATAGATTCAAATGCACACATGGACGTTAGAACTTTAATAAAACAACAAACCTAATGTTGAAACAGGATTTTCACATACACTTTCACATTCTCATATCAGCATTTATCACATTAGATCATTATCACATCATTATTAATTCCGGTTTAAAGGCTGGATTATGGTCCAAAGTGAAAGTGTGGTTAGGTGTGGTTTTATCCTCCTCTTTATGGTCAGAACACTTAAGCAAATAGCAGATCATAAATAATAAATCTACAGGTAGAACATTCAAAACAATCCTAATGATAAGGTGCACATGACCATAAAGATCTGATAACTGTAAAAATCAGATGTGATGTGTTCATGTGCACTTAAGAAATACGACAACTGAAAGACCCCGGTTTAGTCTTTTCGATCAGTTATCCGATTTTTTTATTTTTATTTTTTCAGAGTACATACATATGAGGGGAAGGTAAAATCAAACTTCCTGTTTTTTTTGTTTTTTTTTTTTACACATGCACAGACGTAAAAGAACTAAATAAATCTGATTAATCTGTACACATGCATGAAGATAAATTAAAAAAAACAATACAATAATAAATAAATAAATATATTCCTTCAAATATCTCACATGTTTTCAAATGCTAAAGAGAAAAGATGGGTTTTAAGAAGGGATTTAAAACCAGATAGAGACGAGGCCTGTCTATGAATCTATGAATCACCACGGGTCATATCTGATGTTCAAGAAAAGATGACAAACTGTATTTTACACCGATTATTTACATGTATTGATAGGATTAATGGGTCAACTGGAATTAAACAGTTTAGATCATTTTTAGGTTTTGCTCGATGGCGTTTGTTTGGGTCTTTATGGGTTAACGTCTCATTTCAGCCTCAGACACAGTAAGACTTGAACATCACACACTTATTTCAGGGTCAAATTAGTGACTTTGCTGGACTCCTCATGCTCCAGTGGATTTTCTTACTTCTCACCCTGCATTGACCTCTGGCAGCAGACTGGATTTACATTGACACTGGAAATAGAAACACAGTCACAGCATCAACATGCATGGCCTGCAATGATAACATACTGTGGTTGGAATGTTGTATATTTATTTATATATCGCTAAAATGCTTGATACTTTGTTTAGTTTGATGGTTCATAAGGGGTTTACATGTACAGATAGTGACAAATTAAAGGAAAACCCAAACTCTGAATTAGCACCGAATCTCCTTGATGTTGATTCTACAGTTTCTAAACTCCACGTATTTGCTCATATTCATTGTTGAAAAGTCTAAAATAATGGTGTCAAATTCTCCAATGCATCTTCATTTTTATTTAATTAATGTGGGTGGGATTAAATAAGTTTTCTTCTCTCCGCTCCTTTTCAACATGATTTTTGTCTCAAACTTATTTATAACCACATATTTTTAATAACATGAATATTTTTGCACACTTATTCATGCACTAGTTCTTTAATTATCATATTGATGATATATTGTCGACTACAAATTGTTGTTCTAATTGTGTCTTAATAGAGTATTTTAATATGTACATTTGGTGATGTATATATTCAGAGCTATCTATATTATAAAAGCGAAGTGGCCTCTGTCTGCATATGTGTGTGTTTGTGTGTGTGTGTCTCAGGATTCACACTAAATCCGTGCAGAATTGACTGCTGCAGTTTCTCATACTTGTGTATTTTTGGTCCAGGAACAGACTACTGGAAACAGCAACTTAATAGGACCAATATTTTGGAAGATATTAGTCATTTTTAAAACAATAGCCTTACAATCATGTTGCTATGCCCAGAACGCTTTGACGGTGACTGCTGGACAAATGAGGTACAGCATGCACGAAAACCAGAGCAGAAAAACTACCACCTCTAGAACCCATGGATCCCTTCAGTCAACACACTAGTATACATATGTTTTTGTTGTTGTATTGATGATTTCGTTCCTGCTATTTTTTATTCTACTTGAATTGAGCAACTGTAAAACACAATATTGGGTTAATAAAGTATTCTGAGACTGAATCTGAATTTAGACCCTGTGAGTCTTTGATAAAAATGTGAAAACATCCTCACAGCATTTGCTGCCACGTCAGCTTTATTAAAGTGTTTTCTGTTTGGAAGGGGCAGCACAGACGAATGAACATATGTTCTCAAAGAATCCAAAAAAAAAATTCACAGCGAGCTACTGGTATCAGACAAAGCAGAGGTGTTCATGGAGAGGACATGAACAACAGGAAAAAGACAAAAATCCAGACACTCACTTGGTTGGAAAAACTAGAAATTGTAGAAAGCCTTTATTTCATGAAGGCCTGCAGATTAACTCATAAAGGCTGGAGTTAAAAACACACCAACACGTGTTCCTTCTTCATCCTGAAGGTTCTTCAGTGTAAATGCCTGGATTTTTTGTCTTTTTCCTAATGAACATATTGAAAAACACCAGATGTTGGTTTGCAGTGTGTCTGTACCTGTGGTCCCTGAGCAGGTCACAGAAAACATCACAATTAAAACACACAAATAGACAAATCAAAGGTTCAGATGTGGTGGTGCTGAAGGTCTTTGCATATGTTTCACATCCTTTTCATAAACATCCACTCATGTCCTGTGGATGTGGACACTATCATCGCTCCACCAGGGTTTCTCCTTTTCTTCATCACCGTCTGTCTGACTTTCATCTTAGACGTCCTACTAATCCTCTCTGCAGGAGTTCTACTGTATCTTCAGGTTCAGGTACAGTCCTATCACCGAATGTACACTCCTGTTCTGTATGGGAGATTAATGGACCATATGACTTATTTATTAAAGCAGAAATACCTTCATAGAGTACGTTTTAGTGAGATTCAGGCCTAGTGACATGGAACTGCATCATGGCTTTTTCTATGTGTGTCATCATTTTGACTCTGGAACGTATTTGGAAAACCGTTATCTTAAAACCAAACTTGCTCTAATTTCAGTTTTGTATTAAAAGTGGTGGATTTTGCAGTTCAGTCTGTTTATTTGTCATCTTTAGTTTCAGCCGTCATGGCGCACAGCCCCGGCTCAGAGCCCTGGTTCCCACTGTGTTCCAACCACAGTTCCCACTGTGTTCAAGTGGGCGGGAGGACCAGGCACCGGCCACACTGTCGACCCGAAGCAAGTTACCAACAGAAATCCACCCCTTCTGCTCGTGCAGATTCCACCCATCACATTCAGTTAAACTGGTAAACAAAATGTTTTGCTTCAAAATAAGATTTAGAGGAGCAAAACCTTTGGACTTGTAAACTGAACTTTTAAAATGACAAAACATTTTGTCCTGCAGTTAGAATTTTCAGATATGAAATAAAAGCAAATGAGAACATAATCATTTTTGTTAAGCTTAAAAATTTTGAAACCTTCATTTTTGTTTTCAAATCTTGATTTTTTGTTTCAAAACTGTATTTTTTGTTTGCCTTTTTTCCCTTTCCTTTCATAATAAAAACTCAAAATTATCTTCAGAAGTTATATATATCAGTGTAAGATTCCAACAAGACTGATAGTGTCATATAAATGATATGACTGAAATAGAATAGTGAGTGGCAAACTGTTAATGAATGAGTAAATGAAACAAAAAATCCAAGTGTTTAATGAGACAAACACCCTGAATTTCAGCTCATTTTGGGAATCATTTGAAACCGAATGAATGTCATATTTAAACTCTTTTCCCCAGTTCTCTCTTCAGAACAAACATTTGTAGGAAACAGAATTAATCCTGCAACTGAAGACTGAACACATACTTTTTTGACAGATGTAGACCTGAGGATAAGATGGCAGCAGACATAAGAACATTCTGGTGTTTTTGCCTTCGGGTGGACGAGGAACACCATCCAACACAAGCATCATAGAGAAAGTAATGACTTCATCTCACAAAGACACTTTATACAATGTGTTAATATGACGGTTTAACTCCTTACACAAACACAACCTATAAAGCAAACACAGACTCAGTCACATGATCCTCCATTAATGACAAGTCTGTGTCACCCTCTGACATAAACAGCTGAAATGTGCCAGCAGTGTGTGTGTGTGTGTGTGTGTGTGTGTGTGTGTGTGTGTGTGTGTGTGTGTGTGTGTGTGTGTGTGTGTG
>JAPTYQ010000019.1:10132169-10142642 GCA_029814465.1 Ostorhinchus cyanosoma
ATCTATCTATCTATCTATCTATCTATCTATCTATCTATCTATCTATCTATCTATCTATCTATCTATCTATCATCAAATATCCTAAATAATAAAATGCTAAAAAGAACCTGAACTCCTTTTGTATGACCTGCAGGTGTATTACTGAAGATTATAACAAGACATGTAGATGACAAAACTTACATGTATATATGTATGTATGTAGTATGTTTTCCAGTATAAGCAAAAACAAAAAGCTCTATAGACTGATATATAATAACATATAATACAGAACAAGGTGGTCATTTTCTTAATTAAATTCTTAAACTAAATTGTGCTGTATTTGAGTCTCTTTGTAGTTAAGATTTCCCCGATAAAACACTGTAGGACATTAATTTTGGCTTTGACTTTATTCAAAACTAGATAGCTGATGATGCCTAAATACCCCCCCCCAAAAAAAAGGGGGAGGCAAGGGGTATTGTTTTTGGGTCAGTTTGTTAACTTTGTTAACAGCAGCAAAACTACTGGTTCCATTCATACCAAATTGGGTTTATAGATTGCCAGTGACCCAGAATAGATCTCAGTGCATTTTGGGAAAAGTAGGTCAGAGTTCAAATTTTTAAAAAGTCTTCCCATTTACTCATAATGCGTGAAATACGTGTGAGGGGCAGAGTTTGTTGTGCCTGGCACCACTGGTTAAACCTGGAACTGAGCAACTTTCTACAGTACTCTGTAGGGCGATTCTGAAATGTGTTGTTACCAATACCGATAATTTGTCAAATGTTCTATTGATCGGTCTGTCTCTACCATCATCTATGATGCCTGAATACACCTAAAAACTCTGTAGGCTGTTTGCCAAGTCACTATTTCTCTAAACAACTCACACTCGTCTTGGAAGCTGCTGAGCACATGATGCAACGACAGTGTCTTTGCAAAATAACGTTGGAGGACAAGTTGTTTTGAAATATTTTGAGACAAAATAAAATGGGACCTACACAGACTTATGTCTCTCAAAATGTGCCATTTTCAGGCTTTAGTTCTAGTTTTAGAGCTCAGAGGTTGTTGTTCTTTCACAAAGGAAAAGGAACTGTAAAAGGGGATAATAGCAGATATCATATAGAGATAAACCAATTTAATGAGTTGTGGACTAATTCCTGTGTATAAACTAGTTATATTAGTTACAAGAAGTAAAGTTTCCTGTTTGTGTACCAATATCAGACTCATTTTGTGGCCAATATATCGCCTCAAAAATTTCTTACATGCAAATATTGGTGTCTGACCCAAAAATCTAGTTTCAGTTCTATGAAAAGGCTTTATTTTACTGTACTGAGGCGCCACAACTCTTTAATGACAAAAACACTTTACTGTGGCACCCTGGCAGGATGGTGAGCCATTTAACAATTGACCCAAGATCTGTAGAGAATCAACACTTTGGACACAGTCAGACTGTCCCTGGCACTGCCCACAGCCCACAGCCTAGGGTCATAACTCTCTTTTCTTTATGGGGCTCTGGCAGACCCTGCAGAGGAGGTCTCGCCTCAGAGCCTCCATCCCAGACACCTTCCCATTATTCCCTCCCTCATTCCTCCATATCCTTCACCCCCCCCCTTACAATTCCCCAGTCTCTTCCCCCCTTCCCTCCCGCCGTCGATAACTTCTTGCCTTTGTTTTCGGGAGCAGGAGGGGCAAAAGTCAATGCTGCAACTCACGGGAACAGTGTTGCCATGGAGTCGGGGTAAAAAAAAAAAAAAATTGGGGCACTGTCCAGGGAGGATCAAACAAGGGCTGCTCTGTGCTCCTACTGAGCGGAGCGAGACAGGAGACAGAGGGGGAAAGGAGGGCAGGACAGGTAGATGGGAGTAGTTGGGACACAGGTATCTGGTTTCCTGTATTGTTGATAAACAGAGTGTCTTGTAAGCCAGTGGTTTATAGCTACGGCTGCTGTTTTTAATATCGATTACTGGCAGGAAATAATCAGAGGCTTTTGCTCATTCTCAGTAGTTACAGTTCATGACTGAGCACCTGGATAACAAAGATGTGTGTGTTCTGTGAAGTGATTGTTTGACCCAGAAAACTGAACCTACTTCTGTGGTATATTTTCTAATTGAAGGGAAGCTTTATCATTTCTTCCAGGAAAGTCCCTGATCAGGTTTTAGTGCCCTCTTACTCAAAGAAACTAAGAAGGAAAAATAGCAGAACTTTACGGAACAGCTGCTACACTAGTAGATCCAATAAATTCAACAGGAACTGTGATGGTTTTACATTCATTCATTTATACTTTTTTGACCAATTTAGTATTTTCTTCTACATTTGTTATCTGGTATATTGTATTTTATATTTTGTAAGCTATCTTCATTGTATCATACTTTAAAATGTATATATTTTTAAAGTTTTTTTGTGTCCTTTGTGGTGTTTCTATGCTCTCTGCTCCTCTGTATTATTCAGGTGCTGTGACAAACCGAATGTCTCTGTCTGGGGATCAATAAACTTTTCTTATCTTAGGTGGGATGTAACCAAGACTTGAGTGATTATGTGGATTGGTCCTCTGGAAAATCTGTTTATTTATTGTTGTTTACTTTGTTAAATTGTGTACCATAGAGCTTGATCAAAGTGTTACTCTCAAGGTAGGTACTGCTGTCATTACTATATTACGATATTTGGAACCAACAGAAATTCACAGGAAAAACTAAAAAGGTGATGTCAATTTTAGATTAAAACATAAGAAAGGCAACATCATGTTTACCATCTGCTTGGAATGAACCAAACCATATATTTAGAGAACCGTTCCACCCCAATAGTAGAATTAGTTGTAGTAATAGTAGTAGTCATAGTACAGTGGTGTTTGTCTGGAGCTGGCTTACAAATCTCATTTTCAAGCCGGGCAGAAACGGCAGCAGCATTTTGACCACAGCCACAGGTCAGGTCAGACACCCACCAGCAGCAGCCTGAGCTCCTCTACAACACAGAGACTCTATCATCTGCTGCTGATAATGGAATTCCAGTCATACAGTCACATGTCTCACATCTGTCAAAAACAATTAGGACCCGGCCCAACGTGGGCTGCAACCCACTGGCATACACAGAGGAGTCAGCCAAGACTTCCTCCTCAAAAACAGACCGCTCAACAGTCTCCTGCGGACCACAAGACCTGCAGAAAGGAAACGTAGGCTGTTTTTGATTCACCTGTAGTTTGTTTACCCTGGACAGAATCAGCTGATGAGCTTGTAAATGGAATTAAACCAATTCCAGAGGGCTTTGAAAACACATTATAGACTGTAGACTGTAGGTGTGCAAGTTTAGGCTTCATAAAAAAAAACCAATAAGCAGCTCAAACAAAAAGTGAAAGCATTTAAGATGTGCGCGAATTAAATATCCGCACTTCCTGTGTTCATTCAGCAGGGAAATTACCACAGCAAAACATATGAATAAATGGCAATTTATCTTTAAATTCATCACTAAGTAAAACTATATGCAGCCCACATGCTTTTAGCATAATGTTTTTTTATTATCTACAATATTTTCACATTATGACTTCAACTTGCATCATAACCAAGACTCAAACAGCAACAGAAATCATACACAACTACAGCCAAACTGCCAAATCTGTATTAAAACTGCAGGCAAAACACTGATGTGTTAGACACAGTGTTTCAAGTGCTATGAATCAAATATATGTTTTGTCATAATTGGGCTATACTGCAAAATTCTAGAAAATGACAATTTGGGTAATACCTGATGCCAATACAGATGTTATTTTCTGGTTGTTTATTTTCTTGTCATTCAATCTTGGTTTTGTTCCAGGGAAGCAAATACAACTTTATTTATGTAAAAAAAAAAAAAAAAAAAAGGTTAACAAGTCTCTCAGCCTATGACTGAATTATACTTGTACAAAAACAAATTCAATCAAATGAAATGTTATGAAAAAAAAAACAAAACAAAAATAACAGACTAATATACAATATATCAGAGAAACATCCAAAACTGTGACTTGACAAGTGAGGTCTTATATCAGTCAATATTGTACACCTGCCATGTTACTAAAATCTGAATTCAGCTGATTTACGTCACTTATCTTGATACTGCCATGGTACTGTTGTATCAACTGTGTTGTTAATGTTTGGTTCAGTTCATTGAATTAATGCTACATAGTGCAACCTCCAAAATACTTGTAGACTTTATAGCAGGCGACGGCTGTTATGCACAGCAGTTTCAATACTTCACCTGTGACTCACAGCATTTATGGACTAAAAGGACATTAATGCCACATCATATAAGTCATCACACAAACAGAAACAGATGGACTTTATTGATCTAAAGGGCCAATTCACATGACACTATTCTATTTCCATGCTTAACATAGAGTATGTAATTGTTGAGGTAAGTGAGGTGTAATCACATTCTCTTATTTTCTGGTTAAATCTTTGCGTTAACAATCATTTTTAGACTGTATGCAAATATTCCAAAGCCTCAAACTGGACGAAAAAAAAACAGCTGGTGAACCTGTGTTTGGTATTTTTGTTGGCTTAATTCATCACGATAAACTTGTTAAAGTATTGTACTCCAAAAAGTTGTGTCAACATCAGCAAGTTGCAATTGATGTTATTTGCTGTTTTATTAGCTACATAAATAAGCTAACATTAGCTTAAATGGATTCCTTGGCACCATGTCGACTTTAAGGTTAAATAATGTAATAACAAAGGCAAAAAATGAGATGTGGAGTCCACCTGTACAGAAACACAGGAACAAATCTCTGCCCTAAATACTGAGCCACAGTGTTTACAGCTTCATAAAAGATATTACTGTAAATTTAACCTGATGAAACTCACTATAGTGGTAGAATAATTAGCTTAGTGTTAGTTTGTTCTTACCTGAGGGTCGGTGAGTCTAAACTTTTCCAATTCCGTCTGTTTCCTGCTGACCTCTCCCTTCCAGTCAGTTTCACAAACCCTGCAGTATTCGTCGGACTCGTAAATGTTGAGGGAATATTTTTAGGATGATTTTCTGGTTGTTTGTGTGTATTTTCGTGTCTGTTATCGGTGTGTTTCTCTGTCCCAGGCGGAGACGGACTCAACGGTCACTTCACTCACAGCCTCAACAAGTGCTTTGTGCCGCTCCGCCTCCAGCCCGCGGTGATGAGGCCCAGTGGACCGCAGCACACCGCCGCACCGCCAGGATCTCGCCGCCAGAGGGCAACCGAGTCCCCCTCCTCTGAGTCACTGGTTACTAGAAATGAACCAGGTCAGGTTAGTGGAAATAATAGGATTCACTCATAACAAAAGGATAACATTATTAGGGAAAAGAAATAGCAGGCTTTACATCTATTTAATTTAATCAGGGTTAATTAGGGCCCAGTACTTACTTCTAATGAATTATGTATAGTGTGTTATACATATATAAATCTATGATGAAATCTATAATTTATAAAATATAGAGACAAAGATATTGGGACACATCATAGCTACAGTTCATAGGATGTCCTGTTCATGCAGATCTGAGATACAAACATCAATATTCAAAATTTAAAGGGAGATTTTTCCCCCTATATGATATGTAAAAGTAGATCATTAGTTGTGGGAGGAAATTATTATTTACGATCAGAGCACGAGACATATTTTTGAAATTTAGAAGCAGAGCATTCAAAGTCAGCCATGGATTAAAAAAGAAAAAAACAATATAATTATTGTTGAGAGAAACCATCCTGGAGGCAAATTGGAAGCAAAGATAACAATTTAAACAAAACTAACCAATGCAATGCAATGATAATTATTATAATATAAAACTGTAATATGACATTTATCATTATTTTTTGCAGCCCAGTTCCTTCAATGTGTCCCATAACAACAATAAAGTTAAAACGGTTAAAGAACTGAATGAAATTTTCATTTTATGTAATTGTATAAAGGCTCCAGTGCCATGTTTTGCGTTCACTGACATTCCGCTGCAGTCGTAGGAGGCCATGAAGCCATATCCATGTTTGTTGCTGCTGAGGCCATAATGCAGCTGCGTGGAGCTCCGGTTTCCACAATGCACATCAAGACAAATTTCCGAAAATGCCCGAGTGACCTACTGGCTACGTTCGTAAACAAATGGTTTGTTTTTGGTCGAGTACACTTTGAAATTGTTCACCGTGAGGGAAGAGATTCAGGAGAGTAATCACAGACAGACAGACGGATCGTGATACTTAGGATAGGACTCAGGTTTTACAGATTTGATGAAAAACTGGTGACGATACTCAAAGACAGCTTTAAGTGCATCTGGCAAAAGCGTCATGTCCATCTTATCTGTGATTGGTTGACTCAGCGCCTGTTAGCCCCGCCTTCATATTTGGATTCAAGCCCTGTGGTTTCAGATGGATTTACTCATTGAGACAGAAGGATGGCTGCTCATCCTAGTCATGTTCTTCTTTTTTCTGAACCAGAGTACAGCGCCTGTCATAAGTATTCACCTCCTGTGGATGTTTTATCCTTTTATTGCTTTCATAAACCAATCACGGTCAATAAAATGTGGCCTTTTTCGCATAAAAATTTATTGGAAAAATCTCTTAAAGTACTGTCAAATGAAACAAAAATATTTAAGAAAAATAATTGTTTGCATAATTATTCACCCCCTTTTAAATTGAACAGTCTAATTCAGTACAGGTTGATCCACTTGGTGCCAATACGTTTACAATTAATGAAATGAGGATCAGCTGATTGGTGTGGGTGTGGCTAAAGTGATGGAGGCATAAAACACTTGTGTCTGGAGGGTCCACAGAGGGGTTGATCAGTAGTCCTGGCTCCCATTACACCATGAAAACAGAAGAACACTCCAAGCAACGCACAGAAATGGCTATCAAAGAGTACAAGTCAAGGGATGGATGCAAAAAAAAAAAAAAAATTCCAAGGCATTGAACTGTGGCGCTGGGTGTTGATGGCGTCCTCCTGTCCTCAGGCTCTGTGTGCTTGGCTCCACCCCCACATAGTCATATTAATTAATATAAAGTCAAACTGAGAGTAATTGATGTAAATTGTCTTATTTTAAGTGTGATGAGCTATTTTGACTAGAAATGGTAAGATTTTTTTTTTTAGTGTACTGATTACTTGACTGTTTGTTCACTTTCATTGTTTTTCTTTTTATCAATTCAACAATTTCTGTAAAACCCTGCGAGGCGACTTTATAAATAAAACTGAACTGAGTCAGATGGATCCTTCTTGGAATCAAAAATTCTACTATTTCTGAATAAGTCTATGAAAGTGGAGCAGGTACTGATAGGAGTGTATGTGAAAACCAGTGTAGTTTAATATTTATACACTAGATGGCAGTGTGACTTCATCATGTGGAGTTTCCCTTTCTCCAAAACCAGAGGTAATAAAAAGTATTTCCTAAAAATAAATAAAAATAAATAAAAATACAGTATCACTTGATCCTGAACCCAATAAGTGACAGTTCAACACATGGTTTTCTCCAAATTCACCTGTTTCTGTTCATATTTCAGTTTGTCATGTGCAGGTATGGATCCACTCATGACCAATGATGTTAAGGCACATTTCTATCCATAACTCCTCTGAAACCTGATTGGGTGGATGATGGTGGTGAACAGTCAAAAAGCAGACGCCCCCGGTTACAGTTGCCATGACATCACGATAAAACACTGTGGAGGAGAAAGAAAGACAATGGGGACAAATGGAGGCAAAGGTCACAGTGTGAGCGGGGAAGGAAAGTCACATGAAGGCGTTAAAAAAGGAACACGATCTGGTCAGATTGTCTAAAGCAAGGGCCATATGTGAACCAGTTTGATCTCAAGTGGGCCAGACCAGTAAAATAATGACATAATTACCTGTAAATCATGATAACTCCAAGTTTTTCTTTTTGTTTTAGTACAAAAAAGCCCATTGAATTACAAAAATATATACATTTTACAAAAAAAGATGTAAATAACCTGAAAAAACCTGAAATTTCATTAGAAAAATTGGTGCAATTTTAACAATATTCTGCCTCAACTTATTATTTATACATGTGCATTACACACAATGTTGCACAAATATTTAGTAACAGGTATAATATTGTTCAAATGTTGGTGTTTGTAGCTAAAATAAGAATAATTTCTACAATATTATATCTCAGCTTATTATTAACACAACTTATAAATACACAAAACATTTGGTAACAGGCGGAATATGGGTACAATTGCACATTTCAGGTTGTTCATATTTGTTTTTATTCATGCATTTATTTGCCTTTTATTGTGAAAGGATAGTTTTGTAAGTATTTTCATAATGTTTTTTTTTCACTTAGATTTTTTCCACATAATTTTTCAAAAAGAAAATGTATAGTTGTGATAATTTATGGGTTATTATGTTATTATATTTGAAATGAAATCCCACTGGCCCTGAACTAAAATGCTTTTGACTGTTAAATGTGTTCAGTGTAATATTTGCACTTTCATCCATGTCAGCTGTTTGCATGATTTCACAGAAACAAGAGCCCGATTAAGTAAAAACAGACTTTTAAATAAACGATCTGTCTTCGAATCAGAGAGAGCATTGAATTTTCTGCAGTTTCTCACATTCACCAGGATATATTTGATGAAAGATGCATCCTTTTCTCAAAACTGTAAACACAAAATCCAAAGTTCAGACTTTATTCATAAAAACCTCTTACTGCAAAACTATTTTACCTCCATTACGAACAATGTCTTCACTAGTTCAGATGTAGACCGTCTCAGTTAAACTCATTTTCTGTCAGGTTCCACATTCACCCCAGTTTGATCTCAAGTGGGTCAGACCAGTAAAAAAAAAAAACAAAAAAACCCACATCAACCTTTAAATAGTGTCAATTCTAAACTTTTAAAGGGAAAAAGTTAAACCACATTAATAAACCCTTTTTGAGGTGTTTCAGGTTGTTTTTAGTCCAAGGTCCTCCAGTGGTGGGACAGTAAAAGTATACTATGTCCTCTGAAAATGGACATTTGGGACAGAATTTAATTTCATTCTTTTTTTTTTTTTTTACTGGTCTGACCCACTTCAGATCATACTGGGCTGAATCTGGTTTAGAAGATGGGATTCAGTGTGTTTTAGTTTCAGAAAAATTAGAAATGATCAGCCAGGCCAACAGGGTTGGATGCTCTGGATGAAGATGAAGATGAGTTATTAATGTGTTGAATTTTCATGATTATGTTTTAATTTTTATGCATTTGTTAATTTGTGTTTTTTGTCCATTTTCTTCTTTATTTTGTTCATTTTCTTCTTTAATTTGTTCCTTTTTTCCATTTTATTGATCTTGTTCATTTTCTTAAACCTTTTGTTCTTTTTATTTTTCTGTTTATTTTATTCAGTTTGTATTCTGAATATTTTCCAATTTTGTACATGTTGTATTTAGAAAATAGTGACTTTCACAATATTTAATGTATTTCAACAAAATAAGTTTCATGCTTCACTCTTAAACATCACATCTTTGAAAGTCTTGGAAAAATTCTTCATTAGCCACAAAAAAAGGAATATTTGACTGGAATTAGGAATATTTATCTTGAAAAATACGTTGTTAAATGTATTTACTTATTGAGACTTAATCTTGTTAAGATTATTTGATTTGTTCCAAGAATCTTCATCTTGTGCTACCCCACTTAGATATTACAACTAATTTTAAGCAATATTGAAAACAAAACCAGCTCCATTGTTGGGGGATGAGTACGGAGGATACCCGACTGTTTTCCCTCAAGAAATACTTTACGTTTTATGCAGTTTTGCCTATAAATATATATCTATTGAGTCCTTACATCTTCAAAAGTCTTACTAAGGAGACATTAAACAAGTATATTCCATTTAAAATAAGAATTTTTACATAATATAATACTGAGATATTTTCATATTTTAAGAAAACATGATAAGTGCAATTATCTTACTGCACTGGCAGATACTTTTTATTGAAATAAGACATTTTAACCCAATAATGAGTTTCATTTTCATATTTTTATACAGGCCTTTTTTCAGTGTATGAGAGTGTGGCATTTTAATTAATAAGCTGAGATGTAATATTGTTGAAAATGTTCTTAAGTGCCAAACTGTAACATTTTTAACAATATTATGCTTGTTATGTTATCAAATGTTTGTACAACTCTGTGTGTAATACACATGTATAAATGATAAGTAAACAGTACTGTTATAAAATTGCACTTAATTTTCTTATGAAATTTCAGCTTTTTCAAGTTATTCACATTTTTTGTGAAAGGATAATTTGTAAATGGAAACATTATCAGAATTTGATGTTCTTTATTGTACTGAAACAAAAAGAAAAACTTGGAGTTGTAGTTATTTATAAGTTATTGTGCTGTTATTTTACTGATCCGGCTGACTGGAGCTCAAATTGGGCTGAATGTGGCCCCTGGAACAAAAGGAGTTTGACACCCCTTGAATTAGTGGATCAACAGGTATTAAACATTTTTACAGCCGTAGATGGTTTTGGTCCACAGTGGATGTTTAGGTCTTTATAGGTTCAACTGGACAAACAAAAAAAAAAAAT
>JAPTYQ010000019.1:10177900-10188108 GCA_029814465.1 Ostorhinchus cyanosoma
TCTTCCACTGTTTCACAAATGTTAGCATGGATAGAGTCCTCTGCCCAAAGTGACAACAGCTCGTGGATCTTGGCGTCTCCCCAGTTCAACATCTTTCTGGTCTTGTTGATATGTTTGTTTACGGTCCTCAAGGTGTTCCTTTTACATAGCGTTCCAGAATCATAATTCCACCTTTATTACTGCTCTGTTACTACCTCCAGAGGCGTTACAGAGCCGTGACTAAATGATCCATTTACACAGACGTCGTTACGGAATAAAGGTGAAATATTCCCAGAAAAGAAGTGCTATGGAAAAGGGGCTATTGTAGATGGTCAGATTTTCGTGATAATCCAAAAACTCGCTCTCAAGTTCTATGTCTCTTTTCTGCTCCTCTACCAATATTGAGTGCAACAATACATACTGTTAGCTTAGAAATACAGTCATCGGGCTCTGAACATAACACACTACTTCATGTAAACATAAAAGAATCTGCAAGGAACACAGAGAACCTTCACTTAGAAAATGTTTCATTCAGAATAATAGTGATCTACTAGTGTGCAAGTAAAAATAAACTCTGAGATAATTACTGTTGATGGAGAGAAACTCACACTTACAGAAAAGCTCTTTTGAAATGTGTTATACATACAGCTTTCATAGAGTGAATGAAATCAGAGACACACCAAAGAGCTAATGAGTGTTTTAAGAAACGTGCCCCTAGGGGGGGATGGAGCTTGTGAATGACAACTTTGCATACACATCACCATGATTACTCTGGCCTGCAATTAACTTGAATACCTTCAATGTTTTACTTCTTTTCAAGCCTAATAGAACTTTAATTAAGTATTAGGTCAGACTAGTGGGATGTGAGGGGATAAAAACCAGTTCCAGCTGGTGAACAGCAGGCTTTTATGATGACATGGCTGATCACATCAACCCACCAGGACATACTGTTCATTATATCGCCAGCTCCAGCTTTACAAACCTAAAATGTAATCTGATTAACCCCACTGTCATAATGACAGGAGCATTATAGACAAACGTGAGGAGGACAGAACAAACACCCAACTTAATTCCTTTCCTTAATCTTAGCTGCACCACAGCCTGTCTTCAAAACCCTTGTCTATTGTAGCGCTACAGTGTCAACTGACACTGGCTTTACACCGCTGACTTTACACGTCAAGCTGATCAAACAACGTATGGCACACCTGACATTATCAAAGATGACAAGAGAAACCTTTAAGTCTGTAAAAGGAAAATGTTGGAAATGTATGAAACAGTTAAGTTTGCTTTCTGCACAAGACCGTAACTCAACACATGTGTCATTTATTGTGTTTATTAATATAGTACCAACTCCTTGAATGATGTTTAAATAAGATTTTATATTTTCACTGTCAATGTGCAAATAAATACGATTTGTGTGTGCTTGTTTGCTTGGATGAAGTTTTCTGCTTGGTACCAGTCCTGATTTCTGTATCAATTTCAATTTCCACATCAATGATAACAGCCTGCAAACTGATTTCTTTGCAGAGTATTTAAGTAGTTTCTTCCTGTGAAACTCTCAAGTTCCTGAATGCCTCTTTTTGCTCCTCTGCAGCATCAATAGTGTGCAACACTTGCTACTATTGGCTAAAAAAATGGAGCGTAACATCCACTAAAATATTTAGGGATGTCAATGGCACCTCGCTACTCCTATTGTGTGCTATGTGCTAAAGCTAATGGCTAATGCTAATGCTTGATACCATGTGTGTATCAGGATGGGTAAAACGCAGAGACCTACTTTCCCCATGGGGATAATAAAGCGAGTTAATAAAAATATGTCTGCCACCAAACAGACTACAAAACAAACATTACATGACCCTACAAGCCTGTGCAAATCCTATAGATTGAACTATGAACCCTGTAAGGCTGAGCTCAATGTGCAGCCAATGTCAATTCCAACTGTATAAACTGAAACTTGAAAGGGTGTTAGCTCCGTTACCCTTTTTAAACCAGAAGCAGTGTTTATCTTTTTACAACCCCGATGGCTCACAGGACTGAGCACGCAAATTATCAACCATGTTCAACACAGAGAGGGACTTTCCTGTTCTCCATTCGATAGGAAGTGTCTGTGATATCACTTCAGTTCCCACACAAAAATAGTTTTAACAGCGGCAGTTAAAAAGTAGTACATCCAAATGTACACTTCAAAACAATCCTATAAAAAAAATCCTGGTAATGCACAGATACAGCACTACCCTGCTTTAAATGTAAAATAGAAATTATTCAGTTTGCTTTTCTTCGTGATGATGCAAAGACGGGAGATTGCCAGAGAAGTTAGTGCACATGTAGGAAGAGCCCGGTGGGGATTCAGGAGGAATACGGCAAGTAAAAGAGCAAACGGCAAAGGAGAGTGAAAGACTGTGGGAGGAGGACACGTGACCAGTCTGGGAGGCGGAGCGGCGGAATACTGGAGCATCATCTACCTCCCACATGAACATGGACAACGAGCACGTCTCACACAAGTCAGGCCATGCCTTGGAGGAGGGGGGAAGAAAATATAAAATATATAAATAATGAGTCAAAACAGATGGCACCAAACCACAGGACCTTTAAAACAGCTTACAATAGGAAACAGAGGCTTATGGCAGCTTTACGTGCTTAAGAGTCATCTCTTTTCCCAGCAGATGGGCTAAGCTATGGCTGTGTAAATGACCAGGGCCAAGCTGCAAATGTCTGATGTAACATCTTTGCATATAACAAGGATTTTTCTCAGCTTCTGGGTAAATCCATTTTTCTGGGATTCTTGGCCTTCCCCCTTTCCTGCACCCACAGGAGAGATTCTGTTAAAGAAAACCGTTTTCATACATTGTCTATATCTATTAAATATAAGCCCACACATTGATTTCAGTGAGTATTTAGTGTCTTAATACCCCTTGTCTCACCATTCATTTGCATCTGCTGCTAAAACATGAAAAACCCTCATTAGAGTCAGAGTCAGTTTGTTCATTTTTGGGCTTTTTGGTTAAGAGAATGACAAGTCTGCTCCGAAGAGCAAGCGACAGTACAAATGTGAATCTTCAATGGCCTCAAAGTGAGATTCAACAGATGGATGGTGATTTGGTCAGAAGATCCAATCTTTTGATCTTTTGAGTTAGAATCATGATCCACAATTTGAATCACAGTTTGATTGTGTCTTATTTAAATGTATTCCCAACCAAAGTAACTTTCCTCTAATTTCCTAATTTCTGGAGGCTTTGGCTTTTTGTTGCATTTATCTGACAAAGTCTTCATATAGACAATGTCTAGATAAAGTAAACACTATACTGGGTTTTTTCTTGTCCATGTAGCTGAAGTTTTTTCAAGTATTACCTAAAGACTTTGAATGAATCAAACATGTTTTCACATTGGCATAACCCTTAAGCATCTGTAACTCAGTGCACACTGGATTTCAGAAGCTGGACCTGCAACTGACAGATTTTTAGTAATTCTATGTCATTATTTTTTCAGCAGCAACAAAACAAAACATTACGCAAACTCTGCAGGTTAATGCAGACTAACCCGGAACACTTTAGACGCTTAAGTATTGCTATAAACGGACTGAAATAAACCCACTAGCCTAGTAACCTGTGCTAGTAAAATTAAGATGGTAACACTACAAAAACCAAATGTGATTTTTTTGGCTGTGCAACACAAGTAGCGAAGTGAATATTCGATGGTTTCACTCAGTTGTGAAGTCTGCATTGCAACGCCATTCTCACACAAAAAATGTCCACCTGTCTAGGTGACAACACAGCATCTAAACCCGGTCACCATCAATAAAAGAAGATGAAATGGAAGACTGTCGGAGTCATCCATCAGACTGACACTATCACCAAGTCGAAAAAAAACAGTAGATTTAAGTGCTTGCTTATTCACAACATTGGGATTATTTGAAAACTTTAGGGTTCACTTTCAGCGTTGTCTTGTTTGTACAACTTTGCTGGTCTGGAGGCTTTGGTTACACTGTATGGTGTCATGCAGAGAGCAGCATTTGGCCCTGCGTGCTGGCCTGTGTCCAGGGCAGCTGACCCACAGGCCAGAAGGGCCCTTCCCTGTCTGACCTGCTGCTACACTAACCTCTCCACCTCAGCTGTTCACACTGCAGCGTCTCTCTGTCTCTGGGTTAAAGCGCCAGTGCTCCCTTGACTGCTGGTGTCGTTGGGCAGAAATTAAATGAATTATCTTTCAACGTATCGTAAGCCTCATGGCATAATTGCCTGTGTCACATTTTTAGCCAAATTGTGATATCTGTGTTACTTTAGTCTCCAAACACTGCTACTTCATTTTACGCAGATATCACAATTTCACCAAAAATATGACTTATGCTATGAGGCTAACCATAATGTAATTTAAGTGTTGCAACATAAAACAAGAATTCCGCCCGCTCCTCTGGACAACACATTTCAGTTAATCACAAGTGTTTTGACACAGCTGGGGACAAATATGTGATTGATCATTCATAATTTAATTTTCTGTATAGCATATTTGATTTGGACCAAAGGGAGAGAGCTGCACAGGGAAGATGTGTGTTTAAGTTTTAGTGGGTTTTTTTCATTCTGATTTAGCTCCTGCAGCTTTAATATTTCTGAAAACACAGGTTCTTTTGTATGGAAACAACACCGAACCCTCTTTTGATATTAATTAGGTACTCCAACAAGAGTCATAGCTGCTGTATTCTGAACAAGTGATAACGTTTCCCTGGCTTACTCAGTGCAGAGAATTTAATGAGCCTTGATGAGGCAGTGTGCCATGACACTGGCTAGAGCTCGAACAGACAATCAATACAGTAATACATCCTGTCTACTCTCTGCCACCAGCATTGTAATATAATCTGTTACAATGATGCAGCTGAGGTGTATCAGCCCTATGAACTGCTCTTATTTCTGTTGGTTTCAGCTTTTCTCAGTCTGAATAAGTGAACATGTAATAACGCATTTTGTGTTAAAAAGCTCTGACTGTACATCTCACCAATGTATAAAGAAACAGGCAACATATTGTGTCACAATACACCTATCAAGTGATATTAATAGAAAATCTGGTTTTGTAACAGTATATAGACTTTGTAACCTGAACTTCATAGACATTTTTGTTATTTACAGTTAGTTACTGGGCTGTGCGATACAGGGACCATGTGACGAGAGAAAAACATCTATTGTTTTGGATTATGGTATAGGGTTTATTTCACTGTGTTGCAATTTAATCACACTGTTGACTGCAATATTTTTGTCATTTGGACAACATGGCATGGGTGCAGCCAAGAAATGTGCATAAAACCAACAGAAACATGGAAAACAGTGGATGTAACAAAGATTAAAGTGGTATATTGTTACTTGTTGAGTTAATAATTAGGCTTTAAATAAAAGGAGAAAAATACTACAGTATGACAGAAAGCATTTTGTTGGAAATACAATTCAATCAGAATGCAATAAAAAAAATAGACTAAGGGTCCTGACGTCCAACAACATAATTTAAAGACATTAATTAACATTCGTTTGACCTTTCAGGGTCATTCAAGGTCAAAGGTCATGGCACCAAATGAAAGCCCATATTTGACTTCCCATCTATTGTAAATAGTAATTATATCAATATCTTCAACTGTTTTCAAGTTACAGCATGTTGAAATTTGTCCCATAATAAACCACTGGGGATTTGTAAAATTCAAAAACCAGCAGAAAACAGGGCAAGTAACAAATTCGGATCGGCTCTACCAGAACCACCGATCAAAACCCACCCCCCCATGTCTGCATGCACCGTCAGAGGAGAGTCAACAGTAAATAAACAGTGATAACGAACTTAGACCAGCAACTGTTTACAGCGGAAATGCAGAGATTTGTTGATATTAGAGAGGCCAGTAAATGCTGCTATAGTAGGATGAAATCCTGGGAATGGGTGTGAAATGAAATGCTCTGCGCCATTTCAAGGATCTCTCATGGAGTAAAACACTTGAAGCTGTACAAATATATGATTATGTCATCACGGATTAGGCAGTGGTTTCTGCATTTTAACCTGCGGTCGCCGCTATACGCTTGTACAGATAGAGCAGGCCATCAGCACCACACAAAGTCCTCTTCCTGGGATTAACCAACTCTGCATATGATGTCATCTGGGCTAAATCTGATCTCCTCTCCCACACAGCTGAGAAAGATCAGAAATGACCTCTGGAACTGGATGGAGTAAGTGCCGTCAAAAGAAGGCAAAAACGAAAACTCCACATAGATGGAATCAGTAGCATATGAAATGAGACGCAAGTACAATGCAGACATGGAATATCAGGAAAACATTAGAGCCTAAAGGCATGTTCCACAGCTACAATCTACCAAAAAATGAAGTTACACATATAAAACAAATAAACCCTCCAGCATGTAAACAAAGAATGTTCCCACTTGTTTAACCTCGGCCTGCCACAGTTATTACATAATCCCCTGATCATGATTATTTGAGCTGGCCACGTTCATTTTGACCTGCTTAACAAACAGCTGGATTACACTTACAGAAAAGCCATTTTCCCACTTTGAGGTCTGACTGGCGCTTTTAATCAAGCCATCTCATCTCCATTTTCTACTACTGTGTAATGGCACCGACTATTTATCTCCAGGTACCTGTCCTCGATAACACTGCTGATATGGATTACAGGTAGCTGTCACCGAGTAGGTTTACATTCATGTTATTAGAATTCCACTCTTACTCCGACAATATTGTGAATTTGACAAGTGCCATATAAAGAGCATATTCTGTTCACATAATGTGGACAGGCCTTTTCTACAAATACAGCATTTTACAATTAAGACACACTGGATACACTGATATTATGCCAGTTTTATGAGGATTCTTTGGAAAATGAATCTAATGTACAACACGCAGCCTGTGTTTACAGTGAGTTGGAGTAAAGACAGGAGGAAGTCTGGAGGGTACAAAGGAAGTCCAGTCAGACATTTCCAGTCAGACAGAAACACAATGATAGAGGACATTGACAGGTTCATGGTTATTACCAAATGACAAAAAAAAACTGTCTACTGAAAGTGTTTGAGGGAATTAAAGATTGAGTAGAGTCCACACATTGGATCATCAAACACTAATGGAAAAATTTGGGAGAAAAGCCCTACTACTTATAACAGGAATATGTATAGAAGCATGTGAACAGGAATATCAGTGGAATAGTGATTGTGTTAGCAATGTTGACCTGTAATTAGGACTTCTGTCTTTTTCCAAATCCTTTGCACATCTAAATGGGGTCATCAGTGCATATTTGCAATAACAGTTTGTAGATGTAAGTTACCATTTATGACATACTGGCCCTGAATATTATAAATTCAGGGTTTTTTTTGCAAAGATTGAAAAAGGTGCCTACTAAAACTTATTATTCTTGTGCTATAATGATCTATAACACTCATTTAAGTATATCAGCACTGTATAACCACATTTAATATAAATCAGAAGAGTCAAAAGCAGTAAATATATAATTTTAGTTTACTTCCAATGGGGATGTCCCGATCCGATCTAAAGACAAAATTAGCTGCACAACGGTGGGAGGCTTAGAGGAATTAGTAAAGCATCTATAAGTTTCACTTTCACTTTATGGTCCGGTAGTGATGCCCAAGTCGGGTTTTTTTTTTTCAACCCGCGGGGCTTTTGTGGAATTATTTGACCCGACCCAACCCTCCCCGCAAATAAACTGAAATTCTTTGACCCGCCCCACAAGTAACCTGCTGATCCGTGCATCACTAACGTACGGCATGGAACACTCCCCTGTATAATCCCTGAATGGACCTGTCCATAAACGTGCTAGAGCAGGGATGGCAAACATACGGCCTGCGGGCCAAAACCGGTCTTACAAAGGTTCTAATTTGGCTCACAGTATGAATTTGGAAAGTGCCAAAAATCTACTAAAGTTATTAAGAGTCAAAGGTGTCATACTTGTTTTAGTGCAGGTTCCACATTCAGCCTAATTGTGATCTCATGTAAAGTAACAGCATAATAACCTACAAATAATGACTCAATCATGATTTCATTGTAAAGTTGTTCGTTGTAAAATCATCACTAACTCGCGATGTGTCTATTTTTAATCGCAGTCGGTGATGTAATGCAACACATTAATAAACATCTGTGTTGTTTATGTTCTGGAAAGCTCAAGTCCACCGTGACATTCAGAGTATGGATATGCATGTCTATGTGTGCCACGTCCGGGGGAACAGACCCAACATTATACGCAAGGCCCAGAATAGACGGTGACCTTTGCTTGACTCCCAGTAAACCATTTCACAATATGCAACTGGCGGTGTGACTCATCTTGTCTTAGACCACTTCAAATGTCAACACAGAACGTTGTTACTCTCCTGGTCGTATGGATAATATAGACCACTTTTGGCCGACTGTGGGACCCAAACAAGTGAAGAGGATGTAGAGTTTTATGAGTGGTGTGTAGTTTTTTTTTTTTGTTTTTTTTTTTGCGGTCGGCCTTTATGATCGAAGGTGTCTATGGTTGGGTGGTGGTGTTGAGCAGTGAGGGGTGGTGTCGGAGAGCAACAGCTGGCCGGTGTCCAGCGCTTCTCATGTTTCAACTCAGATTTAACACACCCAGATGGAGCCATCAGCTGCCCCCAAAACCCGGTGTAATAAATGGACACCACTTAAATCAGCTAGAATTAGTTCACTTGTGTATTTTAGAGATTTGTTTTTTTTTTTTTGGGTAGATAAGCGGAGAGAGGTAACTGTGGCCTTTCCATATACCAGTTAGAATTATCGGGATGATTCAGGGCTGATGACTAATTTCATCATGTTCAATGTTAAAATGCCAGTGAGATAGGTGTGATGCAGCAAAATGAATTGAGAGATAACATTAGGACAATTAATGCATCATGGTGTCCCATTGTCAACACTTGAAATGGCATAGAAAACAGTGTATCATCCCTAGGCTGTATCTTCATGAATACGATCCACCTCTTTACATTTATCAAACTTAGTGTCATTTTGAATGAATATGGATGGTGTTTATAAGAGAAAATGAAATCCAGTTCACCTAACATGCCAGGTTTCAATATTTCTCTCTGCTACAACACAAATATAAAAGTACGGCTTCCTTCTTCGGTACACCAGTAAACGTCTGAGTACATTTTTAAATGTGCTGAAGTCAGCGGTTACAGGCAGAGGAAGGCAACACAATGTTACCAGTGACCTACACAGTCATGGGAAGTTCCATTCACATGAACCCAAGAGGCAAGTCTCCTTTGTCATTTAATGGAGGAGTGAGGCGTGGCAAGTACAATGTACTATATTGTTGACTCCTTGATTTGTTTAACTTTGAACCTGCCTGTCTAATATAAATCATTCTGTTCGGTCTTGACATGGCTTAGTAGTAATACTATAAGTGTAGGCATTAAATAAAAACACACTGAAATATTCTACTCTGGTGTAGTTGTTTGTACAGCAAATATCATGTATTGGACCTGGGCATCAAATACACACAGTGGTTAAAGCAGTAGTTTCCAACCTTTTTTTGGCTCCTGACCCCATTTTAACATCACAAATTTCTGGCGACTCCAGACAATCAACAAGGAGATTTTTTTTTTTTGCTCAAATTTATTTATTTTTGATCATGTAATAGTTTGCTATACTATGTTGCAAATAAATGTTAATTCTCGATGACATTCAGGCTACATAATGTATATTATTATGGACGTACGCAGAAAAGCCAGGTGTAGATTACAGCACAAAGGGAGACTTAGATTTTCTTTGGTCAGGATATGTACAGTCAGTCCAGCTTGGATTTACAGGGAGACAATTAATACTGAACAAACAAGAACTAAACTATGAATTATGAAAGAGCTGCAGCATCTCAAACTGACCACAGTGAACATGTGACAGATAAACAGAACCACAGTGCTTCAGTTTCGGCTTCCGTTTGCCGTGTCTTTTATGGATTGTGATTGTCTCTGTCAACTCACCATATATTCATTATAAGTAAGTTTAGATCATTTTTTATTTAACAATTACTAGAAATTTTAGGCGACCCCATTTGAAGTCCAGGAGACCCCATGTGGGGTCCCGACCCCAAGGTTGAAAAACACTGGTCTATGGTCTCATGGTGATTAGGTCACTTCCATTATTTGAGTAGTCATTAGGTCACTTCCATTATTTGAGTAGTCATTAGGTCACTTCCATTATTTGAGTAGTCATTAGGTCACTTCCATTATTTGAGTAGTCATTAGGTCACT
>JAPTYQ010000019.1:10195624-10209493 GCA_029814465.1 Ostorhinchus cyanosoma
TATGGATTGTGATTGTCTCTCTCAATTCACAATATATATTTTTTATTAGTAAGGTTTTTTTTGTTTTGTTTTGTTTTGTTTTTTGAATTCCAGGCAACCCCACATGGGGTCCTGACCCCACGGTTGAAAAACACTGGATTAAAGTACAGTCTTTACACTTTGCAGCAAGTATGGTGTTTACATGAATTAAATAAATGACTCTTTACTTGACTTCATTCCAAATAATAATATATGTTTCATGTATTGATGACTGGAATGACTGTATAAAGCAAGCGATGGAGGACAAATATTCCATATTATCACAAAAGATAATGATCCTTCAACTGAAATCAGTCATTTACATCATTTAAACCAAGTTCAATAACACCCAGTCCAAGGTTATAAGTTACATTAATATCCTCAAATGTCATAACCCTATGAATACTATTTATCTTAATCTAGGATGCTTTAGGGAAGGCTATGATGCAGATTTTCATTTCTTATGTGCTATAAAGTTCTAACTTTAAACTTTACCTTTTCATCTTGCAAAGCAAACCCTCAGGCCTGTGGTCAATTTGGCTTCTGTGTGCTCCTCAAATAACCATTATTTGATCCTGGTTTAGCTATTGCAGCCCTGGGTTACAACTTAAATAATGATAGTGTACAGTAAGTTAAGACAGAATACTGTAATGTAAATTCTTAGCCCTCACCGGAATCTAATTTATCATGAAAAAGGTCAAACAAATACCTTTGCCAATCTAGAAATATACACGATCTGCGTTACATCAGGAATAAATAAACTGTCCTGAACCAGAGGGTATAATTACACTGCTCTCATTACCATAGGCCCACACCCTGCATCATACTCAAACCATGTTTTTGTGTCGTCATGATTTGAGCTCACGCATTTCTGCAGAAAGACACTGGCCCTATTCTCGCTGCTCTTCTGAAGTCACAAATATTAAGACTCAAACCCCGCAGGTTTTATGACTGCCACTAAATCATCCTAAAACCACAATGCGTTTCTGTGTGGACGTACTGTTTTGGTGCAGGCTACAGATTCATTAGAGGATTAGCCAGTTGACTAAAGGTAGACTTTTACATGCTGTTGACATCCAAGGATTTATTCATTCAGGCTGTTCAGCATGCTCTGCGGAGTGCCCAAGCAGGGCAGGGAAGAACTTAAATCGTCAAAATGTCACTTTAATTCCAGCCAAACATGCTGATGGAGCTTTTGTTCCTTCACAGTTTTTCGACAACTGCCTCATGGCGAGCTGGTGTAAGCTGCTGAGTTAGACTGCAACAAGAGCTGCTTATCATGCTTCAGTGGGAACAGACAGGAGGGCTGGATGCAACACCTCACATTTCCCTCTGAGTATCACGACTGACCAGATCTGTGAGTGGATTCATGCACACAAACTGCCTTATTCTTATGCCTCTGCATCAGTGACTCAGCCACAGAAAACAAAAAGTCTGCCAGTGACATCCATCCATCCCCCACATATACAATATGTACCATAAGGTGCAGGTGTGCTCTCTGAAAGTGATACACAACAGCAGGAAGACTGTCAGATTATTGATTCATTCTTAAACATGACAGCAGCGTAGGCCATGCAAGATGTGTGTAATGACAGAAAAAACTGCATTTGTTTCATATTATGCCATCATCAGCACTACCTATTGCTTGTGTAATTGACCCTTCGCTAAGTCCCGCCCTAGAACCACCACTGATCAATCATACGTTAGCAACGGTAACTAAGAGAGGAGCGCCTGTCAAGCCTTTACCTCTGGAGCAAAATGTCCAAGTGATACGTGTATAGGACTTGCAAGTCCGGTGAAAGATAATCAGAACGTTTGGGTGTTGTATTGTTCACCTTCCCAAAACCAAAAGTGCAACTGGACAGATGTTGACTATGGATTAAACATTGTGGAAGACCTCACTCGCAGCTACTGTGCAACTATATGTGTTCTAAGGTAAGATGCTAATGCTAACTAGCACACAGTTGTTAGCTACAAAACCATAGTTCAGGGGTGACCAACCCTGGTCCTGGAGAGCAACTATCCTGCGTGTTTTATAGGTTTCCCTCTTCAAGGACACCTGATGGTTGTTATTAGACTTCTGCAGAGCTTGATGATAGGCTTATTTGAATCAGGTGTTAGAAGACAGATAGATCTAAAATATGTAGGACAGTAGCTCTCCAGGACCAAGGTTGGTCACCACTACCATAGTAGAATGTTGATTAAAAGTTACTAATGTTTCAACATTGTGTTAGGTAGTTGTGTACTGCTTGAGGCTAAACCCACGATGTAGGAACCATATCCTAGTGTGCTATAAACAGATGGAAAACATAGCATTCAGCAGTGGGCTAAAACATATCAGATACCCAAAACTGTAGGGAGTGTAACTGAAAGTTAGCTTAAAATAAGCAATACTCTGACTTACCCCGCGATGCAAGAACATTGTTCTTCCTATAATATGTCTGTTCTGGACAGAAATCATCAAGACGTTGAGAAATCCATGTGTACATGCCAGTGGGAATGAACCGCAAGAGAAAGCGTACCAGGCCTAGCAACTGTAACCATGGGGGGCGGGACTTAGCGAAGGGTCAATTGACACAAATTTCAGTATATGGCAATAAATTTGGACGTCAGTTTGTGTTCTTCCACACAGGATGGACAGAGGCAACACAAATATGGAGGACAGTGAAGGCAAAACGTAAAACAAGGACCTAAAGGAGGCATGACTACTACATGGACATAATTATAGTATGGAGTTTCTGGTCTACATATATTTTGTTTGTAACTCAGACAAAGATGTCTTTTATTTACCTTATTCATATTGTAAACATAATATATAATCTGTTCAACACTTAATTGAAATTTTTAATAAAATAAGACATCACATGAGTTTTGTCAAGCATAGAAATAAAAATTGCCTTATCTAGACATAAGATTTTGATCATATCTCACAGCTAAAAGCATGAATATCAGTACATTACATACATTTGTAAAATATCCAGATCATAATTCCAAATAAATATGAATACTGGTATACATCAGCTGTCATTCCAACTATTACACAAGGACATTTTGTGTTTTGAATAGTTCTCTGTCACTTTTAGCTAGCAAATGTTCCTATGTAAAAAAAAGAAAAATGTATGACTATCAATCAGAGTAGCAAAAACATGCAGTCCACTACAATTCAGAATGATGCAACCAAAGCATTTTTTTTCATCTGCGTAAACAGCTTTGTTCAGAAGTAGACAGCACAGAGAGCAGAAAAGCACACCACAGTCAGGACTTTCGTTTTGTAGCTCGGCCAAGTCACGGAATTAACTCTAATTAGCTTCAGTTGATAAAATCCTCTTGTCATTTCAGTTGGATAATTGATGGCTGCAGGATGAGAATGACAGACTGGGACTCCCAAGTTATGATTGGGTGACGAGTCCTAAGTTATTCTTGTATTGACTAAGGAACTCCAACATACAGTTAAAAACTGCTCTGTATGTACACAGCTGGGAGACAACACAGAGCAGGCCTGATGACAGCAGCTACTGGGAGACAATGTTGTGTTGAATATGTCTCAACACTTGAAATTATTTAATCATTCTCCTGCCATGTTCGACATATCCCACGGGTATGCATCTGACTCATTACCATTAACTCAATGTTAGGTTTGCTGATGTCACTTTGAAACTTCTTGGTTAATGACGGATCAACAACATGTAAAATAGGCTACAAAGAAACACAAAATGCACCTGAGGCAACTGCAGCGATGGCTTTAAGAGGGCACAGATGACCTTGATGAGACATATGAGGAAAGTATGAAGATAGCGTGTGTGTTCAAAACATGAAAACAGTACAAGAGAGTGACGTGTAAAACCTGTGGGGCAAACAGTTAAAGAGGATTTGATGGTCAGTTTCTCAGTGGACGGTTATGTCACAGTCACAGGTGAGAGTACAAAAGGCCAAGGCAGTGTTACTGACATAACAAAGACTGAGAAGTATCCAAATGGACGCAGTAGGCGGCCGTTTTTACAGTAAATGTTGATGTTGAGCACGTTATTAGATGGTGGTGTTTCTTTAAGACACTGGGATCTCCACTTGGGAGTAAAGGCTGCAGTGTAGCAGTGGCTATATGGTCCTGCCACCATCACACAGGCGTTTGTCAGTGTGAGAAAGCATCCAGCTGAACCAAAGACTGAACCACTGTGTGTCGACAAGACCTAGTAACAAAGACGACCTTTCAGCACTTAGCAGTTTCCCCCTTCTCTCGCTTTTTTGCTGTAACGTTCACAGCAGTTGGAGACCTATTGGCAGAGAATGTAGTGCATTGGTCTGCCCTGCATCTATATCTCTGCCATCACATGACGGAGCGGGGTGACACTGGCATTCACCTTTGTCCCAGGTGCTGGCGGGCAGTGAAAAACCGGCCAAGTCTGAAAATCAGTTCGGAGAAACCAGTTCCACACACTGAAATCACTACAGGCCATCCCTCACACCTTCACAAGTAATTACTCCAAATTTACTCCGAAGCAAAGAAAAACTATACGAGTTTTTACCAGTCAGAAAACAACTGTAACCAGTCACAAGGTAATAATTAACATGATGCGTCAGTTTTATTGAGAGCAACAGTTGATCAGTTAAGAACAAGTATATTTTAACAACCAGGGGAATACTGATAGTTCGGAATTTAACATGTGAATCATTGAGTTCATCAATGAACTTCAGCAACAATATAAAACTTAATAATCTGACTTTGTATTTATGATTTGGATGAACTCTAACCAAAACAGGCCATATACAGACGTCAAATTCGACTCATAATAAGTAAATTCACTGAAAAAGAACTGGTTGATGAAAAATATCTAATCTACTTAATAAATCATTACTGTATTAAATATAAAATGCAGTTGAAACAATGCAAATATCACAACTTTACCATATTCTTTGCACTTTAAATTCAACAGGTTCCACCTAAAAGTGAACATTTGTCAGTGAAAAGACAAAAAGGAGACACTACTCTTCCCAAGCATGTGTTAGCAGGTGGTGGAGGATAACAGGGCTGTTATTTGTTTTAGCGCACGAGGAAGAGCTCAGTAACAGCCTCTGACGAAACAGACGCCTAACTGGACAGACAGTGACATTCACTGGGTTACCCCAGGGAGCACGGACGGACAGAAACACGTGGACAGACAACTGTGCTGGAGTCTGGGTTAGCCCTCGAGAAGCCGTTCGGTGTTCAAACTCAAAATTACTCACTACTTAATAAAAAAAAAAAGTACTCTGGTTCATGTTAAAAATACGGACCCAACAGGATTATTCTAAACGTTAGAGACTCCGAAAATAAAATCGACAGCAAGAAAATATGAGTCAGTGGCAAAAATTTGGATTTACAAATTAAATCCTAAATAGGCCCTACTATTAGCTGGGCTTTGTTGAGCTTGTTAACACCATTAACTCACTTCCTCTTCTTGCCATTATACATCTAGATAAATGCTGGGTCCAGTGGGGATTCACGGAACAGTGTTGTGGCCCTAATGCCAGGTCCAGATATAGCCAGACACCATGGGGATAAAAATACCAAAACAGATGGGAGGGTTCACAGTCTAAGAGGAGCGGCAACAAGCGCAACTTAAGATTTGGAAGAAGAGGAGGACTGCAATTACAGCTGTTTGCTAACCTCTGCCTTCTATGTGGTTAGCAAAGCCTTCAGTGGATGCCCGTTCAGAGATAATGACCTCCCTGAGAGATACAAATGTAAGGATAATCATACACAGAGCTGTGTGGCTGTGGTAGAGATGACGCCGAGCCCCCAGCGGCTTCAGCATGACGATGTACTAAACCAGAGTCTGTCAGAGGAAAAATAAGATCTTCCAGTGGTCAAAGTGCTGGAAGCAGCAACACATTTAATATCAAAAGGAAAAAAAAGGGAATAGAAGAGCTGTAGAGGAAATGGTTGAGGTGCTCACTAACTGACTGGCCTAGAATCTAACAATCAAAAAACAAACAGGCCTTGACATTTCATGTGGTTTTTTCGCAGCCTGTCTGAATGCTGCTGCACCGGTGGCTCTGAGGGAAAAAAAAAAAGTTCATGCTGACACAAAACAAAAAGACTCAGTAAATTATTGATCGCTCATAAGGCCTGGTGTGAGCTTATTGGGAGGGAGAGCTTCAGCACAATATTTGTCTCCTGAGGAAAATGTAGAATAGGGAAGTTTGGAAATGTGTTGTTTTTTGTTTTTTTTACAAAGAACTATTTTTAACAACAAAGTTCACTCCAGAATACATTCAGTAAATTACAAAAGATTTTATCTGTGTCTTTAAAATGTAGGAAATTATGCTGCATAAGATGTATTTTAGTAAATTTTTTCTTTTTCAAACGAGACTGTTTGGATTATAGTTGAGATTAGATTAGACTAATATCAGCCATATTCTTCTTTCCCTGTTTGATAAAGATAAGAAGAGCACGGTTCACTCATTAACAGCAAATAGCACCATGTTTGAAAAGGAGTGGGGCAGGGGTTACATCCTGTGTCTGCCTTTTCTGAGGTCAAACACTGACTTACACATTGCAATAAAATTACCACATTTCCTATGCGAAACAAAAAGCGCACTAACATCATCTAAGCAAAGTAGTGATGCAGGTGGATTAGAACTATTCCTGGTGCTTTGTGAGCAGGTGTTGCAAGGTGTTTTTATACCACTCCTGCAATCTCAGGGGAGACAGAATACTTACCAATTTGATGGCCACATATTCGTTAGTATAGAGATTTTTTCCCAGCCGCAGCTCTCCAAAGTTCCCACAGCCGATTTTTTTACCAACACGAAAGTTTGGACCAACCATAAGAACTCCAGAATTGGTCCCTGAACTCCGGCCCCCATGTCCAGTCCTGCTGCCTGCCGTCTTAGACATCTTTTTCCCTTCCTCTGCTTCTCCCTTTCCCCCTCTCTTGTCAAAATCCATAAGCTTGTGATACCCTGGCCTCTCCACGGTTATTCTCCAGCCATGCAAACCATAGAAACTCCGATAACGCCAGCAGAGTATGCTTTAGTAAGGGGGGAGGGAGACAAATCTTTCAGGGGAAAGGTGTTGCTGAAAATGGGCAATGACTCGGAAGACACTTTAAATGAGCTGAAACTACAGCTGAAGTGCCTGCTGTGTCTATCAGGCAGTTCTTCTGCTGAGTGCTTCCCTTTTTGTCTTCTTCCTTGTTTGTCGGAGAGGCTCCAGTCAAGTGGGTTTCTCCAGCGCCGGGCCTAGTCTTCCATGTCCCCGCCTGAAGAATAGGCAGGTTGTGCTAGGATGTGACCGCAGATGTACATACAATACTCGTCATAAAAAGCCACTCCGAAGCCCAGCTACTGCATCCACAAGGCCACTTGGGAACATCTCCTGGAGAGCCTTTTCCCCTCTGGTCAGCCTTCAGTGACACAGTGGACACTCTCCATGTTGTAGGGCCACAGCAGAGGAGGCAACCCAGAGTCTGCAGGAGAGACGCAGGTAACCAGTAGACCCAGATGTCAGCTGGATATCTGCAAAAGCAGCACAGAGAAATCAGTCTATAAACATCAACGGCTTTCAACAGAAGAGAGGATGTGTCTGAACTCTATATTCAATATATAGTGGACTATATTTCCTGTATGTCATTCAATCTGAGTGTGTGAAGTTATCCACTATGTAGAGCTTGGGGTGCACCAAGTAGATATTGTGATTATTATAATTACAGTAACTGTTGCATGTCATTTTGGTTATGTTATCTTTGCTGGAATCTGTACCAAACAAGCATGTTCGACTATAATTTGTAGGCAAAGACATCTCTGTAGCACTATGGTACTTTATAATGGTTGTTGTGCTCCAGCAATGTGGATATCACTCTTGGCCATAATGCAGTTTCAACTGATTGTTCAGTGCTCTATAATGCCCTGGGTGAACATCACTGTCCAGAATCTCAATTTACTGCTCACTAGGTTTAGTGATAATTACACAGGGTATAGAGAGATAATTAACTATTAAGTTAAGAGCATCTTCTGGTTTAGAAATGGAGAAATAAGTGTAGGTTGTCAAGTATAACAAATTGTAATACCATACAAGTAATAAAAACACCTGTAGAGTTGCAAGTTCTAGACAATAAATCTGTAGGGACAGCAGTATTAAGCCTATCAATCCAAAATGTCTATGCCTGGGAAAGATCTTTCGAACCCTGCTGATGAGGTTCATTTTTTCAAAGCCAGTGTCATATTGTCACATAGTGTTGGTTGTAGTCTCAATGTGATTGCATGTCCAAATTTCATGCATACTTTGTACATCTTTAGGGACAAAAAAAGCCAACAAAATAGATGAAAAACATGTTCACCATGTTCTCTCCTTGCAAATGAGATTAATCCTCCAGTGGCTGGCTCACTCTACACGCAATGAAAGAAACTGTCAAATATCAAACAAGCAAAATCTGTGAAGAAATTAATGAGAGCCAAAAATAATGGAAAAAGTAGTAGCTCAATTGGGTTCTGTCGCTATATTACTTCATGCCCATTAGAAGATTAAAAATTTTCAGAGCAAAAATTTCAAACCTTTTAGTTGAAGATCAAATTATGCCTACTGTGGCTGTTCTTTACTACAGCTGAAATGAGATCTCCCATCAGACCGGCACAAGACAAATTCAATAAAGCAATCAATAAGAGCAGAAATATTCCACAGTGAACGGTGGAGAAGAAAAGGCCCATTTTACAATTAAACATATTTTTAAAAGCCTTAAACAGACTGAGTGAAAAAGATGGCAGTTACAGAGTTTAGAAAGCCAAAAACACAATGGAGCTCATCATCTTCTAAAAAGTTTTAGTATCAGTCCTCAGTTACTTGTGGAGGTGTATACATCTGATAAAAGTTCAAGCAAAAGGAATCGTGCATAATACTGCAAATACAAATGTACATCAAGGAGGCCTGCATGAAGCATGATGGTGATGTGACAGGCACCAATATATCAGTATAAGTCAGACACCATTATGGAAACAATGCCTAGCCCAAACTACGTCGATAACAACCATAATTTTAGCTTTCACTGGCAGCGATATTTGACCAACTTTTGGTTAAGACTCACATTTAGACGTCTCTGTCCAAGACAGCTTCTGTAACCCCTCTACATCCATGATCTAAGATGTGAATGGTGCGGACGGCAGCAGGTATAATGCAGGCCCTTGTTATGGGCAGCTACTCTTTCCTATGGAAAGGCACTTACATGGATCAATGACCATTGTAATGCCTCATCCCATCATAAAGTCTGCATCATAAGGAGACATAACATTGGAAGGACTGGATGCTATCTAGTGTACAGCTAGTTCAACTGTATCTACCTATCACAGGACTACAATACACTATGGGGCTGGAGGAAACTGGAAACTAATACTAAGTTTTATGTAACAAATTGAGTAAAGCACTGTTCATTTGATAAATAACATAAAATGTTACTGTGAAGTCATTTTATTCTGTGTTATAGAAAACTGAAAACAGGAGACAAAAGCTATTTTCACATGCCACCATCTACTGAAGTCTAAATCATTCTGAGGTGCATAAATAAGCAATGACATGGCCCATAAAGCCAATATATGTATTTGCTCCATAAGCTCACCGGAGAAAAAGGGAAAGGTTTTGAGCTACATATACTGTCAGCCATTCTCCTATCATCTATTCCCTACAGAAAGAATGATGGCAGTACTTTGTGTAGGAAAGAAGCTGATGCTAACCTACCTGGTCACGAGAGTCAAAGGTACAATGAACTGGTGGATGAAAGTTAATAGAGCCTGTCAAATGATCACAGCAACTGCTGCAATAGTGAAGTGCACTGTGGTAAGCACTTCTATCAGCAAGGTGACCCAAAAAAACTGGCACATACATTTAAAATGGATGTGATACTGTTTGGAACCAAGAAATGTCGTAGATCTTCGTGGGAAACGACACAAATCTAAATGACGTACTTTCTCAGTTAAGTTTTGCAAACAATGGCAAGATGTCTAGACTTACTCAATTCAGGAAGTTGAGATTGTTTATCAAGTCAGCTGTCAGGTGGTTAAAAACATACTATATGAGAAGACTGACAATGAAAGACGGATCTTAAAACAGTTATGAATATGTCTGTTATGTCGCTGGCGAAAATCTTGAGTTTGAGGCTATAAATGTCAGCCTGCTACAGTGTTGGTCCATACAGCTAGCTGGCTCAATGTAACGCAACATTAAACAATTAAATGGCTCCAGTATTCAACCAACTGCTGACAAATAGTCTCGATTTGTCTAAAACCAACAGTGCCACACTTGTTTTTTCAATTTTCCGCCGGTTAAGATACGGAATATGTGTTTACTTGCGTTTAAGTCCAAGCTAGCCGACGTTATCATTTAACGTTAACAGTGCTAGCTGGCTAATGAATAACGTTAGTGTTTGGCAGCTGTCATTTAGCGTTAGTTTCGGCTGATCCCACGTACGCGTTTCTCCGCTTCGTAGAAGGTTTCGGTACGAGATGAGAATCCAAAAACATTTTCTTACATGAGGAAAGCCTGACGATACGTGTCTGCAGAAAACCTAGCGCTAACAGAAGACTGACGTTAGCTGGTTCGGTAGACAAGGCCAGATAGTCTTCAGCTATCTGGACGTCTGCTTAAATCCAGTTAGCCTCGTATATTTCAATCGCAGTCAGTGCATTTCGGTTAATCCATCCTCCTCGTCTGTATGAACGCAGCGACAGCCATCAGTTTGAGTAAAATAGATGTTCATCCTGCGCCGAAGCTGAGAGAGAGAACACATCTAAATGGAGCTAACACAGCTAGCACTTTACCAAAAACACCGTTTCTTCTGGCCCAATGCCTGATTAAAAAACAGCTAATGACTTAACGTTAGCCAAATCTATCAACAAGATCGTACCATATGCTCACAATAATGCCAACTGTTAGCGAATTAGCGTTAGTGCAAATTGAACAATACGAAGCAGGACAGAGCATAAAATATTCATTGATTGACATTCTCCAAGCTACATTAACCTGGGCACTTACTAAATGCTTAATAACTGAGAAATAACAACATCCCCAGCGACACTGAAACTAATGCCATCGAATGGATTAATGGTACGAGAAAAGACTTCATTGTTTCACCTGAAAGGATCCTTTTGGCTTCAGATTCCAGCTAAAACGTTAGCCATTATCCTGGCCACTGCCGGGCAACTCCTTAATCCTAAACAACCGACTGCAAACCAACGGCAGCCTGGGCTCTCTTACCGCTTTAGCTTACAAGTTAGCCACTTAGCAAGCTAGCACACGAAACATTAGCAAGAGCGTTAATACAACATACGGAGACGGATATCCTCAAAAAACATCTGCGGGTGAATTTCTATCGCCGACAGGAAGCTTGTTACCTTTAACTGTTAGTTATCGGAAGGCAGTCGATCTCATGGTTCTTCCGTCACCCGTATCTTTTTCATTTCTCTTGTCCTCAAGTTGCTATGATTTTACTGTTGTCTCTTTAAGCCTCCCTCGGCTGCCGATACCCAGGCACAGCGTCACGTTGGCTCTCAGCACAGCGCTACGGCGAAAAAGTGACGCAGCCGTTTAGTGAATAGCAAAAAGCATGACGTGTGCGTAGTGACTGAAAACTGGTCAATGTGGTTGAAAATTATACATTTTTAAAAATTAACTATTCCTATCAAAATATAAAGGTAATTGAACAAAACATGGCAAACATCATATCGTCTCAATATTGTTGATATAACTGGAGCAGTGATGTATTTTGGTGGTTTTTGTGCTCCACAACAAAATTTCCACCAGAGGCAAATATTGTATTTTTATTCAGTTATATTTGTCTGACAGCTTCATTAACTTTTACTCTTCCTGTAAGTGATAAACCTAAGGATGGAGTGTTCTTTTTTGGACTTGATTTTAGTTTTTTCTCATTCTTAAACTGAATAAACCCTTAAAAATCCACTTGGATTCATTTGATTTCTTTTCTCAGTTCATGAAAAGTTTTTTGTTGTTGTTTTTTTGTTTTCTTAAATACCTGGCTCTCACAGAACTATAACTTGACTACAAAAAATATGATTATCAGACAGAATATGATGCATTACTTTAGATTCAATCACCATTAGTATATAAAGTAGTTTAAATGAGCTCAGCCTTCAACACCTGCAGCAGTAAAATGAATCAAAAGCATATTATCTACTTCAGCACCAACCATTGTACTGCAAAGTGACATTTACTTCACCTACTTGTAATAGTTCATAATACTATTTTCAGGAATGAAGTTTTACATGTGGAACAGCATTTTTGCAGTATTGTATCAGTATTTTTACTCGCGGAGAGTATCTGTTTCCATCCAAAAAAACCTCATGTGTAAATAAATGTACCTGTAAATAAAAAGTATTGTTGGTTTGTTTGATTGTTTGTCAGAAAATAAGGGTTGTGATAAACTATATGTTGCTTTTTTTATGATTCAGAGATGTACAGACTACAGAGTCGACTTTGGCTTCATGGTTTAAATCACTGCTATAATATTAATGGTCATGTTTTTTCAAATATTGGTATATTTCATATTTATACGAAGCTGTGTCTTTTGTTTTGGCCCCATTCACTGTAGCTTCAAATCAGCTGGACAAGACTTTTAATCTAACTCTATTCTACAGATTGATTGAAATGTGGTGTCTTATAAAAACATTTAAAACAATTACCTTAACAACAGTGGAATGAGTTAGAAAGATGTTAAAGTACTTTGTATCCACAATAAAAAACACTTCAGTCATATAAACTTCATAGAACCAGGATTTTAAAAAGTGAATGTCGAGGAACAAATCGTTTTATTTCATATTACTATGTTTCAGTCACACACGTCTCTGTCATTGTTACTATGAACTGACAGTGTAGTAAAATCTTATGCAATGATTCTAATGCTGAAGATTGAACCTGCTTAAAACTATCGTAAAAAGGGGAAGCAGATCAGCTAGATAATAAGTGAAAATGTGTCTACTACAAATATTTATCCAAAAAAAAGTGACTGTACAGATTTAGATTCCAGGCATTTGATAAAACTCTGTGAACACAGATGCATATTTGATGTGTCCAGGTGTCGGTTTTATATATGAAAGTCTTTTCCCTTTCAGGTGTCCAGGGTTTTGGTCCATATCTCAGGTGGATCAGTCTACGGTTATAGTCCCAGATGAGGGAAAGGCACAGCTTTATTGGAGGAGGCGCTCTGAATGGAGAGGCTGCAGTTTTTAGTAACTAATGACGAAGGGACCCCCAGGACAGATCTGTGCTGTTGGACGAAGGGCCAGAACACGGGGGGGAGGGCGACAGGTGGGTGAGGCGGGTGGGTGAAGCTGTCCCCCGTCACGAAAGGGAAAAGCGGCGGGGAGTGTAGTCCGAGGCGGCACTGTGAGACCTCAGAGTCCGAATGAGGGGTCAGGGGGGTGACCTTCTGACTTTTCCCTACAGTGAGGGGAGGATGAGGAGGTGGAGGCGAAGGGTTGTGGGCGCTGTCGTTGCAGGATGTGGTGACGTCCCGTTTGTCTTCTGTCCTGACTTCCTCCTGTCCCAGTTTACTGCTGCGATGTGGAGCTTCCTCTAAACCCTGGTCTCCGGAGAGAGGGGAGCACTTCTGGCCTTTACGAAACTTTGCCCTCCTGTTCTTAAACCACACCTAGATAAGACAGAGCAGCCGTTAGAAGCAGTCACGTGTCTGATAGGAAACCCTGAACTTTACATAAGCAGACACCTTAAGCTGAAATTAATCTGTAATGGTAGAAGAAAAAAAGCTTTACATGCACTGGAAAAAATTATACAGTAAATCTTACCAAGTGTATTTTTCTCATTTCTAGTCCAAATATCTCATCACACTTAAAATAAGACAGAATCACCTA
>JAPTYQ010000019.1:10262508-10280051 GCA_029814465.1 Ostorhinchus cyanosoma
ACACACACACACACATATATATATATATATATATATATATATATATGTATGTATGTATGTATGTATGTATGTATGTATGTATGTATGTATATGTGTCTGTGTAAGTTATACAGCCTACTTTAAATAGTCATGACCATACACTGTATGAAAGGTTATTCTTACATTGTGGAAGGGGTCAGCAAGTACATGCAGCTCTCTGACAACCTAATAGTGCTGTTTCTGCTTCTGATGTAGTTTTTGTTTATAATTAGTACCATGCTTTTTTTATGCTCTTGCACATTTCTACTTAAAGATCAGTCTACGTAGTGTAAAATGTTAATATACTGTAAATAGATATTACCGTAGACTCTATTAAAGGTTATTACATTAAAATGGGTCGGCGAGTGCACACACTTGTGCTGTTTATGGTTCTGATGTAATGTTTTATTTTTTTATTAGAGTCACATCATTTAAGATCAGGTCCAAACCCAGAAGCTATCAATGGAGCATTAAAATTTGCATTGGTACTAAAGCTGATTTGACTAAACTGCAGCAAATCCTGACTTGCAGAATTGTGGAAATGCTAAATTGTTATTCATTGATTTCAGCAGGAGTGATCTTGTTATCTCCAGGGAAATTGTGAGGTGGCAGAGAGAGGCAGCTCTTGCAGCAGGTTGCATCAGTCTTGTTCCAGCAGGCCCATCCGTCCGTCCGTCTGTCTGTCTTCGCCGTGGAGCGTGAGCGCCACCACAGCAGCCGTTCCCAGCCTGACAAGCACAAGGTGAAACTGCCGTCACATTTCAGACAGTGTGAGAGGAAATGACTGAGCTCATATTTACCAACAGCCAAGGACACATGTGACACAGTCTGCTCAGGTATCAGGGAGTGTTCCTGATAACAGATCTGCATGACAGCGTCAGATGAAACAACCTCAGCCTTGGACAAAAGATAAGAAATGCTAGTTAATATGAAACTACTGATACAGGAGGGAAGGACATGAGAGGAAAAGTACAGTATTTAATTAATCTTTTATATCTACATTAACAGTCATGCTTTTATTGATGTGAATCACAGACCGTGGAGATAAAACTCAGGGACGTTAGAATAAAAATAGAAGTAACAGTAAAAGGTAAAAAAAAAAATTGTCCCTTTGTTTGGTTTTTAACAGCAGTTTGAAAACTTCATTAAAATGATTAGTGATCGACCGATATGGATGTTTTGGGGCAGATACCGATACCATTTTTTTTTTTTTTCACATCAGCCTTAAGTGATGACTGATACAGGCCGCCGATATTTCTAAGCTGATACCGGGTTTTTTTTTTCTGCCAAATGATGTGTCAAAAAATCTTTTTAACTTACATTAGAAAATATAAATTGTGACAGTTAACCTAATAAATATTACTACACAAAAAAAAAACTTTTTTTCAGTGTGGGCAGCAGTATCTCCAAGAACATGGAGGTGTTGTGAACTTTGCCTGTCAGTAAATCATGAAAAAAAAGAGCATATCGGCCAACGCAACAGGTCAATACCAATACAAGAAAAAGACATTAATATCAGCCCAATATATCAATCAATATAAATGACACCAATAAAATGAATGCAAAGACAGTACGCCGTATGTGGTTCAAAGCATTTTATTGCATTTTTTTTTTTTAGAAAAACAATACAAAATTCTGTAGCAACTGTCATAAATGTTGCCTTGAGTGAACTGCAATCATTCACATGGTACAGTAAAGTGCTTATTTTAAATCAAAATATTTTTTGTATTTATTAAAGGATGTTATTTATTCCAAATGTCGTCCATCGAACACAATGGGACTGGGGTATTTCAGACAGTGTTGGGTGACAACTCTCCAAAACAGTCAGATGGTGTGAGGACTGTTACCAAAGAAGACAGAATCGACATAACCCCACATGTCCATGAAATTAACTTTATGAAACATCGGATCAATGTTTGCTGGATTGTAAATGCTTTGCCTGTGGGCTACATTCAACTCGTGGGGGAGGTTAAACTGTCCATCTGAATGAATGACTTGAATTTTAACACTTCCTTACTTCAGTATGACAGACAATATAAAAACTGAGAGGCTTCGGATCTCATTTTGTCCCCTTTCCCCAGTAAAAGGCAGTCCAAAACTACTGCCATCCGACAAAAGTAGAAATGGTCATGACCAAGAAAACTCGTACACCATTCAGGATATTACAGAGTATGGCCAAAGTCTGTGCGTTTCTGAGAATCCAACCCTATCAAAAAGTAGGGACTAACCTGTCTGATGCTCAAAAGGGAGAAAAAGGCAGAATACTGAACTGTATAGGTATTTTCAAAACCCCACGGATTGCCTTGATCTTCAGCTTAATGCTTTTAGATTACCGATAGCAAAGTAGTTTCCCAAATGGAGAAGAAACAGCTGCATACACAAATTCAAGTAAGTCTTATTATAAGACATAAAACCCATAACGATGCATCTGTAGAAAAGTACTTTAGAACTATTACAGTGTCCTATTATCAGCATAATGGGTCCTCTGCTACCAAGGGATCCATTTCCAGAGTACCGTCACTGCAGTGCTGGCAACAGGACATGGACAATCAGAAGTTCCTCACTTCTCACTGCTAGGTGATGGATCACTCACACAGTCCAATAAGACCTGAACCCTCTTTGGTGAAATGGCTACAGTGTTGTGAGACCTCATCACCAGTCCATTACCTGTCAGTTTCAGAATGAGTTTTAGCTTAAAATGAACAAAAAAAAAAAAAAAAAAAAGATTATTGCCAACTCTTACACATAAAAAAATAAAACTTAAAAACTTGCCTTCCCTGGGCATGAACGCTCCAGAACAACTTAAACTTTCCGTCACCTCCTCATACACCACATACTCTGAACTTTTAAAAAACACAAAACATAAAAAAAAAAAAAGGAAAACATCCGGCGTTTCACCTGAACTTAACAGCACCTGCATGGAAGAGAAAAAAAAAAAAAAAAAAAAAAAAATCACCATAAAGAAAATAAAAGCTTATTAACAGCCATACCAGGAAAAAAAATAAATCAGTGTGGCACGTTGACATGGAGTTTTCAAACATGAAAAACAAAGTAAACTTATACAGCTACATGTCCATGGAAGACTTTTTTTTTCTCATTTTGTGGAATGTTTTTCCTTTTTTTTGTTTCTTTTTCTATTTTGAGAAATTTCACCTGCTTCTTATTTGTAATAATTCTCAAGAATTCTTTGTCTTTTGACAGGGTTGTGTCTCATTACACATGACAATGAAACCCTGGAACAAAAAAAAAAAAAAGTCCAAATGTACAGAAGGGAAAAAAAAAAACAAAAAAAACCCAACAGGTTACAATGGCCAAGATGTGCTTCTTTTCCAGCCCCTATAACAAGGATTCTAAATTTTACTGCCAAAATGTCAATTCTAATGAAGAAATTGAATGGAAAAAAAATCATGAAAAATTACAAGTTCTGGTTGTGGTGAGGGGACGTCATGGGCTTTTTACAATAATAGTAACACTGACCCAATTTTAGCCATTTAACATAACTAGCCTTACCCACATACCAGCTGTGCTTAAGAACGAGCTCTGAAGCCTTACTTTGAGGCGGCCATGCTTCATCTAAGTTCAGTTCAATACTATCAGATGTGATTGATGGTCTCCAACACTGAATGGTGTGGCCACTAAGAATTCGGTGTATGTCCGTTAAACAAATTGGATGAACTTGTGCAATAATGAGACATGGCTGGTCAGGTACAGGGAAAAAAAAACAAAAAAAAAACAAACAACATTCTCTGCTCTAAAAGCATTTAAGTGCATGGCCACCGAAGCTGGATGAGTGGGTTTCATCACCAACCATTTTACAGAAGAGGCTCAGTTGTGAGGAATTTCTTGAAAAACAAAAAAATAATAATGAGTCCCCAGCAATACAATAGACCGCACCAGGCACAGACAGCATTGGCTTACAGCCCTTCTGACCCCTTATACTGAATCCCATTCTAAACAGAACAGCCTTCATTGTGGCATATTGCATAAGCTTGTACGTATCTGCAGATGGGCCATTCATGCATGTACATACAGGCAAAGAGAACATTCCAGATAACTTAATTCACAGTGGATCCAGTTGTAACGTGGGAGCAGCACATCAGGTTGTCCTTTGGTGTCTGAGCTTAGTTTCGAAGATAAGTGTTCTGACTTCTTCTGAACTGAGTTGTATGAAGAAAAAAAAAAAAAAAAAAAAGAGCATAACTTAGAAAACACCTCTCTCTCCCAAATCATTAACTGGCCCTCCCCCCAAAACCTGGACGTGCACATGTGTTTGCTATATGCAGGCCGTGGGCTGATGTGCTTCATAAGTGCTGCAGAAGGGCAGAAGGCATTTAGAGGAAGAGCTGCAAGCAGCATCTCCCTTTACAGCGAGGCAAGAGCCTGAATGGCAGAGGAACCAAGGCCAGCTAGAGTCAGAGAGAGGGGCCAGAAATGGGGAGGGAGAGTACAAGGGCAGCCTTAGATCTGGACTTTAATCTAACGGAAGGTCAGAGGTCAGGGTTGGCAAAGTTCAGGCACAGTCTCCCACAATAACCAGAGGGGCCAGTAGCTGTCTGAGCTCTGCAGCAGAGACGGGCCCTCCTTTGGGTTGGCTGTTCCGCTGCCTGCGTCTCGCCAGCTTGGAGTTGGAAGGAGGGGACAGACGCATAGAAGAGCCGGTGGCAGTGACAACGAATGGAACTTCCTGTTGCTGCTGTTCTTCCATGCCATCCTGTTCAGCCAGCTGCCGGTTCACAGCCATGGCCTTGTCAGCGAAGAATGTCAGATCCCTGGCATTGCTGGTTCTAACGGACAAGACAAAAATAGTCAAACGGTCAACAAATGACAGATAAGGAGCAGATACTTTAGGTTTTAGTCAGAAGATTTAACTGTATTCCTTCTCACCTTTGATGCAAGATGGATGTTGGCAAAGTGTCAGATGCACCCTGAATAAAACAACACATTCACTCATTAGAACCAAAGCCTTAGAAGAATGTGCTTGGACAATACACAAGTGACGGAGCAGCTTCACACTTACCCCCTGCACCCAGGGGTGCTGCAGCACCTGGCTGGCACTCAGTCTTTTTTTGGCATCCCGAACCAGAAGTCTGGATATAAGGTCTTTGGCACTTGAGGAGATGTGAGCCCAGTCTTTTTCTGGAAACTCATATTTTCCTTCCTGGATACTCTCAAACAAAGTGTTCTGGAAAAAAAAACATAAAATGATGTAACTTCATATTAAATGACAGACAGAAAAGAGCACAGTAAAAAGTTCAAAGGGATGGTAGGAAGGACTGCATGAATGTGGCCAGTTCTTACCTGGCAGGTGTGGCAGGGTTCCCCCAGTTCCCAGCCACAGTCACCACCACAGCGGCCAACAAACGGTGGGTAGCCACTCAACATGATGTACAGGATAACTCCAAGGCTCCACAGGTCACAGCGCTTGTCATAAATTGTAGCCTCCTCACTGAAGGCCTCAACCACCTCAGGTGCCATGTATTCTGCAGAGCCACACTGGAAATAAAACAAACAAGAAACAAGTCTGTCAGCCTGAGGAACTACAAGAAACAAGATGTTGGCACTGAAAAAGGGGAAAAAAACCAAACTACTCTAGAAAAAGAAAACATTCATTTGTCTGTCCACATTCCTGGGTTCAGCTGATACCTCGTGGTTCAGACTGGGGCCTTGTTGGACTGTATGGTGGGAGGGCAGCCATGTGTGACAGTCACATGCTTCATTATAGTGATGGGTCCATTTAAAATGCACGACGCAGCTTTTCTAAGTAGGAACACTCTGTGCAAATACGTATCAAGGGTAGAAAAAGGGAGGGCTGGCCTATAATGAGACCGGTTATCGTGGGGCAGTGAGTCACTGCTCTGACCACCCAGCTTTAGATGAACCAGGCAGGACAGCTTGAGGGCATGGGTAGGTTCAGCTCTGACGATGCCTTGTTATGTAGCTAAGAGAGAATTTAGGCCAAACACTGAGCAGGGAAAAGCGGATTGGCTGTCCTACAGAGCCACAGACTGGGCTGAACCCTCAATGGTTACATAACTTCTAACGCAAACACCAAATGCTGCCTTAATACTTGAGGTAAAGAAAAGAAGCAGGTCGTTGGTGCAGCAGGACAGATTTAGGAGGATAAGAGATGAAGCATGTGTTTCATATAAAGACGTCTTATAGCAAGAGCTGTACTTCAAAAACCTGTGCTATGACCTGTTCTGATATTCTGTTTGTTTACAAAACCTTTGACCTTGACTCTGGAAAAGCCCCTGGCCTACATCCTTTCCTCCATCTGCGTGGAAGTGTGTTTATGTTGAGCAGGCATCCATTGTGTCCTAGTGCCATACACCAGCTGTCTCTCGACTCCACCTCCACCCTGCTGCACCCTTATGTAATGAAATTTGCTGCACAGGAATCTCATCTCAGACAAAGCTGCTTCTGTCAGAGAGAAAACCCAACCCCCACGTCTCTACCAACAACATCAAGTCTGGGGCACAGACAAGCCCCCAGGATCCAGGCTAAACGCAATAGCCATAACCGAGACAAAGGATGGGTTTCCCTGCCAAGGTGCCCCGATAGCTTCACCTTCAAAAACAAAACTCAAAACTAATCTCATTTCAGCCTGACACTCAAAGTCAGGTTAGGTTAAAGATATCCACCACAACTGCAACTGCCAGTGAAAAGAAATGAAATGAGAGTCATGGCTTTTTTGTGTAGCCAGTAATCTCAACTTGCACTTATTTTTCCTCTTCACAGTGCACTTGCATTTCTTGCAGCACCCTTAAACCTCAGATTGCTGCATTCCAGGAAGTGTTACCGCAGGATTTTTTTTTGATCTCATAATGTGGGGCTTTCCTGAAGTCATGTGACTAGTCAGACCATAATGACACCACTGCAGACACCTCTGTTGTTTGTAAACAACGGGATTATCTGAAGAGGCTTACGAGATGAAGATCTGCTTCTTCGTTCTGCAGTTACACCTGAATTTGCAATGGGAACGAACAGTGCCAGCCAAGCTGGCTGCACATCACTTTCCAACTGCTCCACATAAACACTGACATTTGAACGGTCGGATTCATGTCATACTACGCAGACGGGCAAATATTCATGCACATCTGACTAATCTAAAAATAACTTTTCCTAGAAAGGCCCCTCTCCCTTTACCTGCACTAGAGAGAATATATACACAGACAGTTAACTTCTGTTTTGCCTCAGGATAAAATATACATACTTAGAGGCATTAAACAAATACATGCAAAAATGTTACATTAAAACAATGCCACAAGAACTGCAGGAATGAGAATGATAGGGCCCTGGTGAGATAAAAATCTGAACATTGTTCCTGTGATCAAGGCAAAGAAAACAAGCCAGAGCGCATGAGCAGACAGGGGTATTTGTCCCACCCAGCCACCCTCCCCCTCCCATCGCTCTGGCCAATCACATCTCAGTTGCTAGGTATAGGAGGGGGAAGACTAAAATTGCTAGAACAAGCCTTATGCACAGCTTTTGTGTAAAGAACATAAAGAAAGCGCAGAGCAGCACAAGCGAGGCTGGGGCCGGTGGGTGGAGACAAAACAAAGAGGCTGGATGTTTTTCACTCAGCCTCTTCGTCACATACCACAGAGAAACGGGAAATGAAAGAGTTTGTGTTGTGCTTTCATTGTAACACTTTCATACCACAGGACATGGCCTTGGAAAAGTCACAATGTGCTCCCTGTGGTCTTATTACATTCCAAGGCTATCACATTGTGTCCTATCCTCAGGCGCCAACTGTATCTGCTCAAGTGTTGGCATTTGATAAAGTAAATCAAATGTAAAAAAAAAAAAAAAAGAAAAAAGGAGACCCTCGAATCTTTCAAATAAAGTGACAGACACCTTTTAAATAACATCCTGATTAGAAAAAGTGGACCTACAGCACAACAAATACAGTGATGTTAAAATCCCTGCAAACTAAATACATGAGGCCTCTCAGCCCTAAAGCAAGGCTCGCTCTTCAAATAGTGCAGGGATGGGTTCTCCATCCACGAGTTCAGCTACAGGAAGATGAAGTTACCAGTGTAGAAACCCCCTACCCAATGCCACATTCCTACTGGCTAAACTGCAATCCTTCACCTGCTCTGCTCTATCAATGCAAACCACCAGACAACCAGCAGACAGTATGTGTTGACACTAGTTGAAAGGCTGCCAGTTCAGGATTACCATTCCTCTTTGAGGTTGCAAGAGTCCAGCTTTTCTGGGCGCAGCTCAAACGTATTGCTCTGCGCTATGACGATAGCAGGGGTGGGTTAAACAATCATGACCCCAAAACTCATGGCCGTGAATATTTACAACTGATAAGCAGCAGGATGTGGACATTAAACAGAGTGTTATCTATCCAAGTTTTGCTTATTCCATAGTATATGGGAATATAAGAGCTGCTTGAGTAGAGATTATCAGGAAGCAATGTCTAATCATTTCGGAGAACTGCCCACTACTGAACTGTCTTAACCTCAAAACACAGCACAGTCTCTTCCAATCAGCAGGCTGTCCTGTGGCTAACACCACCAAGGATTATCCAATCGGCAAGCAGCCAGCTGCACTTGATAAAGACACCGTTTTACAAGGGACTGTGAACACCCAGCTTATCAACAAGGAGACAAGACAACGACTGATTTAAATAGCTACACTCATGAACTGTCAGCACTTATTTTCCATCAGTGTGGCACTTCTGTTCTGCAAAATAAACAAGCACAATAAGCAGTTGGAACTTACAGGAGTGAGAAGCTCAGGGGTGGAGATGGGTGAGCTATCACTGTTCAGTTTGATCCCACTGCCCAGGTCAAAGTCACAGATCTTAACTGGGGAAATCTGAAAACAAGGAGATAACAGTATTGCATAATTAATTTCAGTATATATTTGTTATGCAGGGCTTGCATTTGGCTTTAAATGTGTGCCGAAAACTCACCTTGTCTGCACTCTCACAAAGAATATTTTCAGGTTTCAGGTCTCTATGTGCCATTCCTGGAAATGAAAATGCAAGAAATCATTCACTTTCCACTGTTGGAAGGGGCTGATAATAGTGACCGTATACAATAACTGTCAGTTTAGGTGAAAGTTTACCAATTCCTATCAAATGTTGTACATTATACATAAAATAACGCAAATATATTCATATATCTCTGAGGGAAGGTGTGTGCCTGCAATAAAATGTACTCTGAACATCTAACAGTTTGTGCTTCACGGTCCAAGAAAAATACTTAAGGTGTCTTAAAACAGCAATCTTACCCTTGTTATGCAGGAAATCTAAAGCGCTTGCAATGTCCTGCACGACAACACTGGCTTCCTGCTCACTGAAGTGCAGTCTCTTGTGAATGTGTGCCAAGATGGACCCTAAAATGGGGAAAAAAATAAGAGGTGTTGACACAATAGAATAAACTCCTTCCTGCAGAAGCAACACAAGTCTGAATACATGCGCTGGAGGAATGCTTAAAAATAAACATGGGATTAGACGCAGACATCCTGCGGCAGCTATAATTCACATACCTCCTCTGAGCTTTTCAAACACCAGGTAGAATTTGTCTTCCTCTTCAAAGAACTCCACCAGTTCCAGGATGTTACTTTGGAGGGAAAAAAAAAACAAACAAACGCCGTGAATATAAGTGTGAAATGTAACGGTGCGAGATCTAGCATTATGTAGGTCATCTAATCCACCATCTCGTGTTCCTCTGGTGACCATATGTTAACAGACAGAAGGACTTTACCTGTGACCCTGGCACTGGTAGAGCATCTCAACCTCACGGAAGACACGGCTGCGGCTGTGTCCTGGTCTTTTCTCAATGATCTGGAAGAGAAGAGCACTACCGTTAAACTAGAAATTAATTAAAAAATAGGAACTAAACAAGCCTGAGGCACTCCACAGCAGAACAGATTCTGAAAATAATGAGAAAACTCTGAGCCTATGTGTGAGACTTCATATTTGGGTGCAGATCGCGCCCCCCCACACATACACACATACACACAGAACCACATCACCACCCCCACCCATGCCTGTGTTTACCGTGGACCACAAACAATCTCACAGATTATACATCACATTTATGGTGCCCAGTGTCTGGCTTCCTTCCAGACCAGACATGCATTTTTCCTACTTGCTAACGTTTATCCCACCCTCTGACACAGATGCAAAGATAGTTTAACCTACTTTCAAGCCCGCCTGGCAAAGCAGAGGCAGATCAGAATATAAATGAAGTCACAGCATCACTATATTTAGTACTTCTTGTGACCCATTTTTTCCTATCTGAAGTACACTTTAGCACTCAGTGTTTCTTTTAAGTAACTGTGAGCGGAGCCAAAATTGTTTACGATAATGACAGAAAAATGGTGTCTAAATATAACCTGCTGCCTGGAACTAACCATTGAGGGGCCACCAGCTGCACGATACCCTGCCAATAGACACAGAAACATAGACTGCTGACACCGAGGCAAAAGGCCTGAATTTTCTAGCCCTGGTTGGTTATTGTCTGCTTGGGAGGCTGTGCATGTTTCTCTTCCTGGTAGCTGGATTACAGCTGCTATTGAAGCTCAGTGGGGCCAGAGTTGCAGTGTGTGTCTAGGATTAATGCACAGACAAGAGGACTGTGAGCAGCCCAAAGCCTCTGCACTAGACCAGTCTGAGTCAGCAAGACAAACAACCGCCAATCAGCTAACTTTCTCCTGGTCATAACACAATAATCGCACCCACATAATGATGTGTAGACTTAAAAAAAAAAAAAACCCATCAAAACACTGCTCATCATTAATGGGTGGACAGTTTCAAAGGTGTTGGGTGAATGGTTGATGGTCAATGATCAGGGCAACACTGCAAAACAAAGTCCTAATGGTCTCAAACATCAGCCCCAAGGAGAGGGGGGTTGTTGGGAAGTTTCAGATAGGCATGCACTGCTCTGAACGCTGCTGGGGCTTTTGTTGCAATAGTAACACAAGGAGCCCACACATGAGACTCACCCCTGTCTGGAGGGGGAGGGGAGAGACAGGACATCTGGCAGGAGCAGTCTGAGCACCCCTGCGACTCCCAATAACTGCCTACTGTTCATGTCTCCCCCCCTGAAACTGCCTAGACTCGAGGGATCAACCACTCCATCACGGGGTAAACAATATTAACTGAGGCACTGCACCATGACAGAATCGGTGCTCTGAACACTCTGAAATATTTATTAATTTGTAACAGACACTTGCACCCAGGGGAAACTGTCCTTTAAATCAGCAAGTGAATAACAAATTGAAAAAATCCAAACAAAACAAAGAGTAAAGGAGGAAAGAAAAAAATCCTCTCTACGTTACAACAATTCATGAAAAACAAACTCCACTTCTACTTTCACATGTCAGAAAAAACACATTTCACAATATTTTTGTTCACACAAATGAGGAAATGAAAATTTTATATACTAAGCAAAAAAGGAAGTTCCTTATATTCAGGGCATGTGCTCACAAGTCCACACCCCATGTGGAAAGGAAAAAAAAAAGTACAGCTGAACTGAGTGAGAAGGAGAACAAAGCAGTGTAAACACCCTGGGTCACAACCCTCACCCAGCCACCCCTCCTTCCTCTCTGTGGGTTTTGTTTTGGCACAGTAACCAGTACACAATGTTCTCCGCAAGAGCGTCCTCTGTAGGCAATAGGCGTAAAGAGAAGGGGTGGATAGATCCCTCCCAGTGCTCTGATAGGCTGACAAACTATAAAAACAGAGGGGGAAGTCTGTTAACAGCCGCTAGTGTTGCACACTAGAAAAAGAAAAAAAAAGAAAGGCGAAAAAAAAAAATCCAGCACAGCAGTAACACAATAACGAGCCTGCAGACCCACTTTAGAGAGCGGAAGAAATACCAAGAGGAAAGTAGCAGTAACCTCTGCCCTAGGGTTTGAACTTCTCAAAAGATTTCTTTGAGAGTGACCAATAAAAAGCCACACCATAAATGCATCACATAACCTTGTTTACTCATTGCTATTCAACAGCATGTAAAGGCACTGAGTTCTTCCAAGCAGAAAGCAATTTATTATGCAGTCCACATCTCAGAGCTAATGACGAAGCATCCTAGAAATGTTACATCTCTCTAGTGATCAGCCATGGTACTTAACACTGGTCGCATCCAAGTGTTATGTAGCAATGATGGCATTCACAGACTCTTGAGAGAAGAGGATAGAGTTGGCAAAATCCAAGGAACTTCTGCATTATAGTCACACAAATAGACCAGAGCCATTTAATAAGTGTGTAATAACGTCTTACCTTGACAGCATACTCCTTATTGGTGATGAGGTTGATGCATGTTTGCACCCTGGCGTAGGCGCCTTCTCCTAGCACCTCTTCCTGTAATCTGTAGACATCTGTAAAACAGTTAAACAAGTTAAATATCACCTGCATGAACACAGGTTTCATAAATTATTACAAAAACATTACAGTGAGTTTAATGAAAGTATCACAGTGATAAAAGCCTTTACCCTCGAATCGCCCAGAGAAACTGTCAGTTGCCCGGCAACGCTTTTTCTTCTTGTTTCTCTTCTTGGCATCAGGGATGTCAATAGGCTGACTGGAAGGCATATCTGTGAAAATAAGAGTGCCTTCATTATTGTGTACACAGGAGAAAAACAAACACTTTTAAATGCGAAAAATATTCAAGGCTATGATAATGTTTTGCTGACTGGGACTAAAGAAAGCATCGTAAATGAATTAACTAGGTCACTCTTGGTGCAACCTAAGAATTATGGATTAGATTGACATTTCCACTACTCCTACAGATAAGTTACTATTTAAGATAAGACACTTACCATGTCTTGGGGAGGAATCAAAATTAAACGTCGAATCAATAAGATGGGATCCATTTTTAGTAAAGTCATCTGACTCAAAGGGATTTTGGCCCTGGAGGAGAGGAAAACAAACACAAATGCTTGTAAGCATGTATGCTATCTTATCAATGAATGGCTTATCTGTGAATGTCAATGGTTAGCTATGACTGATAAGAGCCTGTGTTATCTCCTCTGAAACCATAAAGTACAAGGAAGAGGTGACCAGCATACTGATCTTGGACAGCCATGAATATTAAAAGCCCTTATTCCATCTAATTCAGATGTATCCTTCAAAGTCTGCCCATTTTCAGTGATCCCATGCAAAGATGTGAATGCTGTATCTCGCATGTCTGCAATTTTTTTGAAAGTTCTGGTCAGACTCTTATTAGCTGTACCTTGACACGTGCCGCTGGTGCACATAGAATGTTGTCAGCTGTAAGATGCACAGAGCAACAGATGTGTTTATATATAGCCAGGCTAAGTCTTCTCCCACATACGCTGACAAGTGTGATTTGACTGGAGACTCGTCTTTAAAAAGGCCTGACACGGGGCTCTGCGTTTCCCTTTAACTCACCTTGAAAGAGCGGTGGAAGCCAGTGACTTCGGTGATCTTGTTTTGCACCATTTTCTTCGATTTTGGGGGTGATTTTTGGAGGATGTGCGGCGGCGGCAGTGGTTTGAGGGTTATCAATTTGCAATTCTCTGAAAACGAAAGACGTTTCAGAGACAGTTGCAAGCGATCACACTGCGCAGGTTGGTCAACTTGCTGCGGCGCTTTAAACGGGAGCCCTGCGGACAACAAAACAAAAACACACCGCAGCGTTACAAGCAACATCAGCCACCACAAAACACCTCCGACTTTCTCTACATCAGGAGAAATATTAACTCGCCATCTCACGTTCAGCTTTTAGCGTTAGGCAAATATCGCTGGTTATAGCAGATAAGCTAATCTCTGTCACATGCTCGTGAACTAATACAAACAATCAGTGTTCCTGCAACACCTCCAGCTGACCAGAACACCACCCATGCTTAGCTAAACAAACATGTTAGTTGGCATTTCAGTTATGAGAACAGGACGAAAAACCTATTTACATTATGACAGTTTAGCTAAGATTAGCATATGTCGGAAACCACCCCTTCATTCAACTGAACATTGACAACGGCCGCTGCAATAGCATAAAAGCTAACATTCGTTTAGCAAGCGTTAACGTTCAAATCAAGCCAGTTGTACATGAAAATAGATGAAACGATGTCTACGAAGCATTTACACGTTTATTAAGTTGAAATATGAACCGAAAAGCCTTCGAGACTAGGCTATTACCATAAAATTTTAAGTATGACGCGACAAAGAGAGCAGGCGTTAACTACGTAACTTAAAGAAAACCGTCGAATTCACCCCTTTCGTAGCAAAAACCGCTATTTTCGTCAACTTTACGGACTCACCCCGTTGTGAAATTTTACAACTCCAGGGTTAGCGTCGGTGTTTGACCCACTGCTTCAGCTGCCGCAGAGGACGGTCCGAGGGGGGGGGACGCCGGATAGTAAGTGCGTGGAAGGTGGCTGGAGACTGAGAGCGGAGGAGTTTTTATAACCTCCAGGATGACTCCGCCCCCTGTCTTGCATCAACAGACTGGACTGATCACGTGTTTTCTAGAAAAGGACGCTATGGCTGCGTACCGTTTCGTTTGACTGACAATGTGCGTCGCGGCTTCATCGGAAAATGGGTACAAACTTCTTCTCTACGTGGCGCGGAAAACAGGAATTAATCAATAAATTAGCAACACGCACTCTTAAAATGCACTTATATATTTTGAAGTGAAAATCTTGCTGCATTTTAATACTCCAACCAGGAAGCAAGACCACGAGGGTGCATAAAATGGAACGGGGCCGTTGAGTTCTGGTTTGTTTATGAGGCCCCCGCGGCGGCGCGGATGGAGGAATGAAATGGCGAGTACGTGCATATCAGCACAGTCAGCACCCACGGCTGTTTTGATGAGAAAGATGTTAAGATCTCAATGGAGGTGGAAGAGAATAAGCAGTCAGACCAGATCCACCAGTCTGCATCATGACGGCATTGAAAGCATATGAATTATTGCGGCTGGTGTCACTGAGGCAGGATTATAAATAGAAGCCAGAGCATGAAAATATATATACCAGCTTCATGTTATAGTTACAAATGACTTCACGCATGGATGCACACATACATATAAATGGCAGACCCTTCCCCTTTGTGTCTGTCAGAAATGGAAAAATCTACATGTATAATGCCCTAAACCTTGTTCTCACACTCAGTGATGAATGGGTCTGACTTTGCCAGATGGATGTTCAATGAAATCCCCTTCTGAGTCACTGCATGCAGACTGTCACAGAGGTAATGACACGGCTACAGCTGCTGAGATTGTCACCGTCATATCAAATTCACTAGCACATACAATCTGATGCAATGACAAAGCAAAAGGCGTCAGTTAAGGTTACCATATCAAAAGGAAGAAAACTGAAGAAAAAGCCACATTTTCAGCAATTCATTTCAGTGAGACAAAATTGAGATAAGATATTCCTTTATTAGAACCACAAGTGGAGATTCTAAAAAAAAATATTTAATAGCATATATATTTTTAGTCTCAAATAGCGACGAGAAGGTCTGTCTTGTGAGTCAAACTTGATGGTAATTATACTTAACAGTCCTTCCTATAAACAGATGACACAGAAGATGAGTCAAATGAATTTACTATTATTAAATATTATATGAAAACATTTGTTTTTTTCCTCATGATAACTATACAAGCACCCTACACTGTATAGCATAGTAATTATAGCAACATAAAACCAAAGAAAAGCATAATGATGAAGTAAAATAAAAAAAAGACAAATCCAGTTTACGCCAATTTAGTGACCATGTAGATGTTTATGAAAGCTAAGACTAAATCCAAAGGTTATCATAATAAAACAGAGGATACTTAAGAAAAAGTCACATTTTCAGCAATTAATTTTGAGAGACTAGATCAAACAAAATACATTTTTATTCTACAGTGGCTACAAATAGGTCTATCTTGTGACTCTGATTTCATGGTCATTACTTAACAGTCCTTCCTCTAAACAGTTACAGACACATACGAGCGAGTGTTGCATCTTAATGCAGACCATTTTTACCATACCATTTATGATTTCTAACAAGACAAGACTTGAAGCACGTTTGATCAGGACGCTGTTCAGACCAGAGTGAAGACACTGTCTCATGGTCGTGATAATGAAAGAAATCCAGGATCTTTGGAATTGCAATGTAGAAATGTGCACTCCATAACCCATCTGCTAATTGTGAAATACCTAAGTAATATTGCCATACACGTGACACGTTTATTATTTCCAGGGATTAAAGACAAGGTATGCCGTCAGGGGTGTGTTAGGATAGCAAATGCCTGCGTTATCATCTATTAATGTGCTTATAGCGCATGCATCCTTTTGAGATAAGATTAAAAAAAATAAAAAATACAAGATAGATGATAACTGCATCACCCCATTTTAATTTGTGATTAGTGTCATCATTTTACAATGCTACTGATTATTTTTTAACTAAACACAGTGAATTTGTACTAATATGTCTCAGAATTCAGCATTTATTTCCATTTATTCAGTGTGCCATTTTAATATTGGACCATTAAACCATTGTTTTTCTTGGGTCTTTACATTCAGCGTGCCCTTTTTCCTTTATTTAGTTTGATATTTCTGTTTTCGCTGTCGTACTGCAAAACCACTTGCCCTCCAGGGACAAATAAAGTTAACACTATACATGTTAGATTAACTAACATGCTTTTTTGTTCTAGGAGTGCACATTAATTCATCAGTTTGTTATACTGACTATTATTGACTCTGTATAATCCCTGCTTCACTCTGTATGGCTTTTATGTATTGTTATGATAAAGTACACCTCGGTTGAATCCATGTAAGGTTTGTTTTCAGGACTCGACTCCCTTGTGACGCCTTTCCTCCCGCCTTTCACCTTCTGCCCCTCAAACATAAGCCCAGTGGTAGCAAACATTACGCAAGCTGCTGGCTGGCCATCCCTGCCAAGAAGCACATGTTGTAGTCCCAGTTTTAGTAGGAAAACAAGATCACACATCAGTGCAGTGTGGGAGGTGGAGCCGTGTGTTACTACAGGTCAAAAGGAAGAGGGACAGGCCGACGTAAATAAGTTCAGGTGACATGAGCCCCCGTTTCTGCAGTGAATGGCACTCAAAGAGGAGACATTCACGAGGGAAGGGGCTCTTTTTTTAGGCAGAGGTTATTCCAGTCTGAAATATCACATAACATGAGGTGTGTCTCTGTTGTTTTCTGTCATTCGATATGACAATAAGGAGGAGTAAACCTGACAAGACTTTAGAAAATCTGATGACGTCCAGAGGTTTAAAGGTGTAAGTATCGGCACCATCGTCATTGTTTGAAATAAATGTATTATTGTGCATTTTGTATGAAAACTTGCGTTATTTACCTCGTAATAACTGCACAGACACTCCACATTTGTACTAGGAACATAAAAATAAAGAAAAAACTAAATGATTGGTTTAGGTTTATTCAGTCATTATACAGAAAATACAAACAATGAGGCTGATTTTAAAGGGCTCATATTTATCTAAACCCACTTTTATTAGTTTGTGGTTCATTTATTTGTGTATTTGGACCCTAATAGTTCATACAGTTTGAATTTAAACCCTCCAGCTGCTGCAAAGCTA
>JAPTYQ010000019.1:10300884-10310986 GCA_029814465.1 Ostorhinchus cyanosoma
TTGAACTGAAGAAAAAGGAGACTGAACTGAAGAAAAAGGAGATTGAACTGAAGAAGAAGGAGATTGAACTGAAGAAAAAGGAGACTGAACTGTAGGAGATTGAACTGAAGAAGGAGATTGAACTGAAGAAAAAGGAGATTGAACTGAAGAAAAAGGAGACTGAACTGAAGAAAAAGGAGATTGAACTGAAGAAGAAGGAGATTGAACTGAAGAAACTACTTTTCATTTGTTAACACGTGCGTTTCTTACTTTAACGTCCAGCATTCGTTCATCACAGCGTACACTCGTTCTGGACACGCTGGTGGACATTCCATACGGTTTCCACTTTCAATCCAACGTATGACGTCCTGTCCTTTCATTTTCTGGACAAAATGAAGGAAAAGCACTCGTTAAAACCTCTCCACTGTAGGGTATATGATGTTTTTTTTGTGTGTTTTTTGCACCTTGTAAGGTTTCCCTCCGTATGAAAACGCCTCCCACATGGTGACGCCGTAACTCCACACGTCACTTTTACTGGAGAATTTGTGGAAGTTTATGCATTCAGGAGCGTACCACTTCAGAGGCCATTTACCTGCATTACGAGACTGGGAAAAAAAAAAAAAACATATACAACTTTAACACCAAGTAAAACTGTTAGGACTATTATCAGGAAAATGTAAATGTTACAAGTTTCATTTGGCTAAATTGTGTTCATAATTATATAATGGTATTGCATATACTTATATGATAGTGTGTTATAATAGTGCGGAAAATCAGATACAATGAAAAAAAGAAAAAAATAATGAACAAAATAGTTATCAAAATGAAGAAAAATGAGCAAAATAATAAACAAAATGAATAAATAAGAAAAGAAACGAGCAAAAAAATGAACAAAAAACAAAGAACAGAATTAAAATGAACATTAATGACCTAAATAATTAGTAAAGTGAACAATATGATGAAATTATACTACACTAATATACTATACAAAATGAACAAAAAAAGACAAAAATAACTAAATAATCAACAAAAAATGTAACTGAATATTTCCTTAAGTTTTAAAGATAAAGCTACAAACACATATTTATTTATTTATTTATAAAAAAAATATTTATTTATTTATTTATTTTATTTTATTTATTTTTAATTTTCACAGATACATATTGTTAAGGACTGAGTCAAGTGTGTGAAGTTGAATATTCCTGGAAAAGCCTCCCTCAGCCTCCGTTGGTCTGCTCGATACCTTGTAGTAGCTGTCGTTGGCTCCCAGAGCTTTGGAAAGTCCAAAGTCGCTGATTTTCGCAAACTGTTGCTTGACCAGCAGGACGTTACGAGCAGCCAAATCTCTGTGCACAAAGTTCTTCTCCTCCAGATATTTCATCCCCATGGACACCTGGTGCATCAGATTCACGATGTTTTCCACAGTCACAGTGTCTCTGCAGGGATGAAAAGGAAAAAAAAGGATATCCACCACGTAAAGGGTTGGTTTTTAGTGGAATGCTAACGACAAAACCCAGAATAAATGAAAGGAAAAGAAAATGACATGTTCGAGTCAGAGATTTTTTTTTACATTTCCACATGTTTCTGTCACTGTTTTGACATAATATCAAATAAGTAAATAAGGTTTAATCCATAAAAACCCAAATATCCACCACCAACCAAAACCATCTACCAATCTAATACCTGTTCATCCACTAATTCTATCAATACATGTAAATAATTGGTGTAAAATGCAGTTTATCATCTTTTCATGGTCATCAGATTTGACCCATTTGGACGTTCAGAGGTTCCGTAGTTACCGTGGAAACACTGTCATCTTCTACAGCATTGATTCACCAGTAAAACCCATGGAATTGGATCAATGACAGTGGATGGAAACACTGGGTTTATGTTCAGTTAATGATAGATTTGCTGAAAAAGCCTTTTCTCTGTTTTGGATATAATAGCCGTCAACTTTAATCTGAGTTTTTCTGAACATAAACATGATTAGTGAATTAAATCTAAGAAAATACTTGAGTTTCACTGAAAATTCAGATAATACAAAATACCGTTTATAAAAAAAAATGATAATAAATCACCTGAAAAAGGCTAAATAGAGAAGAAAATTCATTTGGGATCTACTGCAAAAGTTACAGTTCACTGGAATTTTATGGGTTAATTATGCCAAGTTAAAAAAGTTGTAAAAATGCTCATATTTTTCCTACACTGCAGCAATTTGTCATGAGTTACTGGTTGCATTAATGTACAACTTAGGAGAGACATTGTTAAATCAAGAAGAAATCATTAAATTGTGTCAAAAATACAATAAGTATGATTGAGTAGATTTATGTCTATTGAAAAATAATCAAACAGTGTTAAAATTATTCAAGTAAATCCAACTAAATGTTAGCTTTAGTAGATGTAACATCTAAAACTGAGTCATAACTCAGACTAAACTTATGGAAAACAAACTGTATCAAAAGAATAATCAATAAAATGTTCATTAATGAACAAGATGATCATTAACATAATTAAAAATTAAACAAACTGAACAAAATAATGAATACAATTAGAAAAATAATCACAAAAATAAGCTTTGATGAACAAATACTTGACAAATGAACAAAAATGATCAATAAAAATCCATGAAAAAAGGGAAAAAAATCATAAAATTAACATAATGTTGATAAAAATGGCAAAAAAAAAATCTACAAAATTATCAAAAATGAAAAAACAACACCAATATTAACCCAAAGTATCGCTCTATAATCGATAACATTTTGTGATATAGTCTAAAGTTTTTTTGCAAATATTTCTCTCATTTTAATATAGTTTCGTTGTGATGTTGTATATTATATTATATTATTATGTTCTATACCGGTTATAGTACATTTTTAGTCTGCACTCTGTACTGTACATTAAATAAACTTAGGTTTTGATTTAATATTTAATAAATATTTTACAACTTTCCACACAAAGGAAAATGTCTGATGATGGAAAGTGAGTTTATGTTGATTTGTTGTTGTATGTTTATCTTTTATCTCTGATTATGTGTTTGGTTTTTCCTGAACTCACTTATGTGTGGTCAGGAACTTGTTGAGCGGTCCGCCGGACGCCATCTCCATGACCAGCATCAGGTTTTCTGCGGTACACAAACCCAGCATCCGAACGATGAACGGGTTGTCGAGCTGATACATGATCTCCGCCTCTCGCATCATCTCCTCCTTCACCAGATTGTCGTTGTCACTCTTCAGCACTTTAATGGCCACGTCGATCTGACCTCTGAGGAAACAAATATACATAAAATACATAAATGAACAAAATGATCAATACATGAACAAAAAATAAGGAAACACTATCATGAAAGACAACCAAATAATGATCAAAATGAACAAAAAGAGCAAAATAACACATGGAATAATGAATAAAGTTAATAAAAAAAGAAGAAAAATTTATAAAAATGAAGAAAAAGAGAAAAATTAAGAAACAAAATGAAGAAAAAAGAAGAAAAGTGAGAAGAGTGAACAAAATAATATAGTAAAATGAACAAAAGGATAATTAAAATAAACAAAATCAAACAAAAACTTGTCAATATTAAAAAACAAAGAAACAACATAATCAATAAAATGATCAAAACAAGCAAAAAAAAAAAATAAATCAACAAAATTATCAATAAAATAGAAAAAAAAAATAGACCAACAGCAGAAACCAAAAATTGTTTTAAAAAGCTAAAAGAAAAAAAAAATCTGGAAAAAAAATGATTGAAAATAACAACAACAATTAATAAGATTAAAATGAACAAAAAATTTTTTACCAAATAAGGATCCGTGATTTAAAAAATTAAGAAAATATTCAGTAAAATGAAAAAAAAAAAACAATAAAATGAACAAACGGATTATCAAAAGAAACAAATAATAATAATAAAAAGACCAAAATAATCAGCAAAATAACGAACATAATGAAGAAAAATGAACAAAATAATTCATAAAATGAACAAAATTATCAAAATAAGCAATATTGAAGAAAAAAAACCAGCAAAAATAATCAGTAAAATAATGAACACAATGAAGAAAAATGAACTAAATAATTAATAAAATGAACAAAATGATGACAAAAAAACCCAAACAAAAATAGACAAAATGAGTGAAAATGAACAAAATAATCCTAATTTGCAGTTTCCTGTCGCCTTTTGTGACAGATCATTCAAACATTTACTGATCACGTTCTTACGAGCTGGTCTTCAACACGCCCTTCTTGACGCAGCCGAAGTTTCCGGATCCCAGCTCCACCTCGTCCATCAGGAGGTCGGTCCTCTTGATGTTGAACTTCCTCACCTCGTTGGGGTTGTGATAAGGGTTGAACCCGTCACAGTCCATGGGCAGAACCTCACGGTCTGCAGGGACCACCATGTCCGGCTTCGCAGTCGCTCCCATGGCTTAAAAAAATACAAATAAAAGTACAAAATTCACTCAAATATGTATGGTTCATTTCACAATAATCTAAAATACTGGATAATGTTTATGTCAATATTTACTCATAAAGACCCAGAGCTACTTTTGTGGTTGTTCCCAAAGTAGTTTTTCTCTAGATTTAACCTTTCTTGAGAGACTTATCACCATTTAATCTAATATTATTCTCTGTATTTTGCATTTTAAAGTGAAAATCTGGTATTTTCCTATATTTAACCCTTTATCAGGCAAGTGACTATTTTTGGTCATTTCCTCAAACATTAAATATGGGCCAATCCTGTGCCTCACAAGCATGTTGGTTTTTCTTACATTATACAATAGTTGCGTTTCCATTGACCCTCAAATTGTGCAAATATAAAAAAAATTGACCGAATGGAAAAACAACAATTTCAACAAAACCCTAGTTTTTTCGATTAAAAGTTTTTGCACTGGCTAGAGGTGGTTTTTCGGGCGTAGCGCAAATGTTAGGCTATACTGTGGAAAACTGCAATGGAAAGACCTTTTTTCGCAAAAATCGGATGTTGACAGACTATACAACAAGCGAAGATGAAGAGTTTTAGAAGAAATATGGTGCAGTATTTGTGGACACACCAGGAAACCACGATATTTTTTATTTAGTTCAGGATAGAGGGATAATATATAAAAATAATAATCAATATATCTGTAAAACAACATATTTCTGTTCGTTGCCATGTTTATGGAATGACTTCTCGTGTCATCTCGCGATAATAAATAAATAAATCATCGTATTCGTGATTTAATGGAAAATCCGACGTTACACATTTGTTTTTATGACATTTTGTAAAATATCGGTAAAATTTGGAAAAGCGACAAGTGATTCAGACAGATTTTATAGACATTTTGAAGCTGTGAATAGTGAATATGAGTGATTTTATGTCAGTTTATGACCTTATATGAGTTGTTTTATTCCATGTGTTTACTTTTTAGCAAGTGCTGCTCAGATGTTTTATGGCAAGAGAGAAAATAGATGACGATGTAAAATAACTCACTACGGTTCAAATATGGAATTTCACAGTATTACAATGAGTGTCCTAGAAAGGGTTAATTGACTGATTATATAGATGTTCATTAAAGCTCGTATTTGAAGATGCTGACCAGACTTTTTTAATGATCTTGAAAATGTGTCGTTGTCTGGGTCAGACAACACTGGACTGATTTACGGCAGATTTACGTCACTGTAACACTGCACCAACCGGAAGAGTTCAGTGAGAAGTAAACAGAACGAGTGAGGACTAAGAAATGTCCTTTTTCCTAACGAAATGAATCAGTTGGATTTATTTATTTGTAATGTTGGACACTCGAACTGGAGCTGGACTGACAGAGAGAAAAATAAAGATAAAGGGTAGAGTGACAGATGAGGGACTAAAACAGCTGTAAACCTGAGCCTATGGATGAAACTAATGGAGTTAAAGGAATGAAAACAGCTGGAGTTGTCCCTCTTCCTTCTCCACAGGTACAGAATGCTTCTGTTCTTTATTCATATGCTTTGGAACATTATATTTGACTCTAGTTCTGTTGTAGCTCAGACAAACACAGTAAACACTTCTGCTTTAGCCGCACGGCTAGCTTTGTAGCGTCGGAAATCTGTTTTGTTTGGAGCATTGTGTCAGTCCAAACTAAAGGCTTTGGAAGGTGAGACTGAAATAGTTCTGTTTGGAGTTGAATGTTCATGTGGGACCTGGAAACTAAACTGTCATTTAGAAATAAGAGCGTTTTAACAGTAGAATAGTGTGAAAGCAGAAGGATGAAGCAGTTAGCACTGAACTGCTAAAGCAGAATGATGAAGGTGTTGAATGACTGAAAATACTTGAATACTTTGTGGAAAAGTTAGTGCAAATGTATATTAGTGGGGCATGTCTTATAGCACTGGTCTGTGAATTAAGGCTCTGGAGAAAAACAGACATAGAAGCAACAGTCGGACTCCAAAGTTAAGTTTCACTTTCGTTTTCACGCTCCAAACGGACTTTGTGAAGTTTACTTGTCTCGTTTCAAACGTCACTTTGCTGTGTTTAAAAAAAGAAATGCAGAGTTGAAAAGAGGATCTGCTCTCCATTCATTAGCTTCAGAACAAACGCAGGCCTTTTACCAGAGTTCTGCCTTTACGACAGTAGAGCTAGTGCTCATGGGAAGTGGAGTATTTATCCCTTAAATACACCGCCGATTCCGACCGAAGGTGTCGCTGCAATCAACTTTAAACGAATTCTCTGTACAGCCTCATTAAATTAAGGGTGATTAGATCCAAAATGAACAAAACTGAAGAAAAAGATATATTATTAACTGAACATGAAATACGTGTCTCCATCCACTGTCACTGATCCAACTCCACGGGTTTTACTGGTGAATCAATGCTGTAGAAGATGACGGTGTTTCCATGGTAACTACGGAGCCTCTGAACGTCCAAGTGGGTCATATCTGATGACCATGAAAAGATGATAAACTGCATTTTACACTGATTATTTACACGGATTGATAGGATTAGTGGATCAACAGGGATTAAACAGTTTAGATCAGTACATAGTTGTGGACGATCATGGATGTTTGGGTGTTTATGGGTTAATATATATGTTTATATGATGTGTATTCATATTTTTTCATAAATTAGTTCGACTACATTTTCCTCATTCAGAAACACTGTAATAAACACCTGAAAGACTTCAAGCTATAACTATTTATTTAATCATTCATTATTATTATTAAATTCCACATAATGATCCATAGTTAAACTAAAACAACCTACATTACTTAATAGATGGTTATTGGATATTTCATTCATATTTCTTGTTACAAATAAAAACACACAGCACAGAGTTTTGCACATTACTGTATATAAAGACGTGAAAATTGCATACATATATATATAATTTTCTATTTTATCCCAAATGAAACACAAATTTAAATCTAACATGAGGTGTTTTTGTCTGTATGTAAAAGGAAAAGTACTATAGAGTATTTTTTTTACTCTATTATCTATTTTGATTTAAACATTTTTGTGGTTCTGTGGACCTGGCAACGTGTTTTTTTCAGCCATGTTTCATCAGTAAATTCCACATTTAACCCATAAAGACCTAAACAGCTACTGGTGACACAAACCATCTATTAATCTAAAATGTTCAATAACTTCAATTAATCCAATCAATCCATGTAAATAATTTGCGTAAAATACAGTTACTCCTCTTTTCATAGTCATTTAGATATGACCTGTTTGGATGTTAAGAGGCTCTGTAGTTACCGTGGAAACACCGTCATCTTCTACAACATTGATTAACCAGTAAAACCCATGGCGTTGGATCAATGACACCGTGTTTATGTTCAGTTAATGAGACACTGGACTGAAAAAGACACTTTTGCTTCAGTTTTGTACGTTTTGATAAAATGACCTTTGATTTTACCCTGAGCTTTAATGAACATCTATGCGGTAAGTGAATTAAATACAGGATTTACACAGGAAAAATGCGAAATAAAGAGGATGATATTAGAATAAATGGTGATAAATCCCTAAAGAAAAGCTAAATAGAGAGAAAAATTTATGTGAGAACTGACATAAAAGTAGCACTAGGTCTTTACGGGTTAATGTAAAATCATCTGCGCGTGTAAATGCATTAAAAACAGTTGTATGAGCATTAACTGGTTGGTCTCAGAGGTTGTACTTCCGGTGACTCACCTCTAGGGGGCGGTGTGTATCCATTTGTCCGCCTCTGAAAAAGTGACAGGAGTTTGAATTTCAGAGAATGAACCTGATGCTGATGTGAATCATGCAACAGGTGATCAGGTTAATACTCACTTGTCCAGGAAGATTTGGTGTCTCTGAAAAGAAATATATGTAGTAAATATTTAAAGTGCATATAAATATTATAGTGTGTATTAAAAAAAAAAGGTTGATTATGCAAATCTGGGGACTAAAAAAGTGTATTGGAATGGTTTGTATGGATGCTTTGTGTTATTGTAAAAAATATACAGAAAAAAAGTGTGTGAACAAAGTAAAGGAAGCGGAATTAATTAAATTATTAGTTTGTAAAAAGGGGGCGGAGTCTATAAGTTATACTTCTTCCCACTCCTTTTCGAAAAATTTGGTTTGACCTTGTATGGTTCTTTGTCATCTGATGACTTTATGAGCTTGAAATAAAACTAAACTAAGGAAAGATATAAGAAAAATAAAATACCCAGCCAGCATGTCCATATGGGGGTTACATTTGGGCTGCATATAAGGGTCCCATGTGGGTTTGTTCACAGTTTCCATGGTGACCCCACATGTGTTTGCTCATATCAGAGTCTGAATCTCTTTATTGTCACTGAACCGAGTACTCCGAAACTGAGGTAGAGCTCTCAGGTTCAGTGCAAGAATTTATAGACAGACAAAAAATATCAGTAAAACAACAAATATCAGTAAAAGACAGTTATTTATATTAAAAAAAAAAAAAAAAAGGTTAGCAAACTAAGATATTTGTAAAAAATCGACTTTAAGTCGTGCAAATGATATGAAAGGTAAATATTGTGGGATAAATATTATGAAAAATTATATGAGATATTTAGATCTCTGATTCTGATTCTGATATGGACAAACACACGTGGGGTCTCCATGGAAACTGTGGACAAACCCACGTGGGACCCTTATATGCAGCCCAAATGTAACCCCCACATGGCCGTGCTAACTGGGTAAAAACCTTTAAAGTCCACAAACATGACCTGATTTGTGTAGAAATGATAAAAAAAAAAAAAAAACATATAAGCTGTTATTACTTTGAGGAGCTCTGTTGTTGACGCAGGCTTCACTGAGAATCGTGACCAGGCCATCTGGTTTCATCTTCAGGTATTCCACCAGCTGATGGCGTTGAGAGAAAGGTCAGAGGTCAAAGGTTCAAACAGGAAACACCGTGAAACCGCGTAACGGAACAAAACTCAGAACCGACCTGCCAGATAGTGTCAAACTTGGTTCCTTCGGGCATGGAGTATTTTCCTGATTTGTCTTGGAGGATCTGATAGTGGTAAACTGTTTTTCCATACATCATGGAGAGAGCGAAAGTCCCAGACTCCTCTCTGTCTCGGACTCTGAGAAACACAAAACAGCACCGACTTGTTAAAGGATTGTGATATCGGCCTCTGCTGCCTTTAAGAAGTGAGTTTAAGCTGCAGTATGTCGGCATTTTTGGAGTTTATTGACCAAAAACCTGCTGTCATTCAAGTTTTACCCCCTTCACTGGCTCTGACTGTAAAACATGGACCATGTGATGCAGACTTTGGCTAATTTTAGATGTTTTCAGAAACGTACACTGGAAAAAATCTAAATCTTTTACCTTGAGAACATGTATTTACTTCTTCCCAATCACTCTTGAATATGTAGAGACACTGTATATTTGTTCTATTTCTATTCTATTAATTGATTAACCCTTAAAGACCCAAACGACCAAAACCATCTACTGATCTAAATTGTTTTATACCTGTTGACCCACTAATCCTATCAATACATGTAAATAATTGGTGCAAAATGCAGTTATTTATCTTTTCATGGTCATCAGATATGACTCATTTGGGCATTGAGATGCTCCGTAGTTACCATGGAAACTGTCATCTTCTACACTGCAAAAATCTAAATCTTACTAAGTGTATTTTTCTCATTTCTAGTCCAAATATCTCATCGCACTTAAAATAAGACAGAA
>JAPTYQ010000019.1:10399045-10409531 GCA_029814465.1 Ostorhinchus cyanosoma
AGACAATAGATCTGGAAAATCTTATTTCAAGAAATCTTACCAAGATAATTTTCACTTGTTCCATTGGCAGAATTTTTATTTTTTTTGCTTAATTCAAGATTTTTTCGCTTAACTCGAGCAAAAAAATCTGCCAATAAAACAAATGAAAATTATCTCACTAAGATTTCTTGAAATAAGATTTTCCAGACCAGTTGTCTAAAAATAACTTCTTTATATCTCACTGAAAAGTTCCTCTTTAGGTGATTCTGTCTTATTTTAAGTGTGTTGAGATATTTGGACTAAAAATGAAAAAAATACACTTGGTAAGATTTAGATTTTTTTTCCAGTGAGATGTTCATAAAAGCTCAGATTAAAGTTGAGGGTTGTTACATCAGAAACAGAGAAAACTGAGGAAAAAGTGTCTTTTTCAACAAAGATATCAATACCTGAACATAAAAACAATGATGATGAAACTTCATGGATTTCCTGGTGAATCAATGTTGCAGAAGATGACAGTGTTTCCACGTTCACTACGGAGCCTCTGAACGTCTAAATGAGTCATACAGTTGGGTTCATAAGTTTACATACCCTAACAGAATTTGTGATTCTTTGTCTATTTTTCAGAGAATATGAATAATAAAACAAATCTTTTCTTTCACTCATGGTTAGTGGTTTGTTGAAGCCATTTATCATCAAACTAATGTGTTTGCTCTTTTTAAATCCTACTGACAGCAGAAACTATCCAAATGACACTGATCATAAGTTTACATACCCTAGTTCTTCATCCTCTGTATTGGCCCCGCCCCTTTAACATCACTGACAGATGGAAGTCTTTTGTGTTTGTTGCGGATCAGACACTTTATTTTCTCAGATGCTAAAGCTGCTTATTCTTCTTTGAAAAACACCTTCAGTTCTTTCAGATTTTAGGTTTTCTTCATGATCTGCATGTTTGACTCCTCCCCCAAAGTGGATCAATGAGACTGAGGTCTGATGGACACTCCTTTAACTTCACTTTTTTCTGCTGTAGCCAATGACAGGTCGACTTGACCTTATGTTTTGAGTCATTGTCATGTCGTAACATCCAAGACCGTCCAATGTGCATTCAGTCAGGGTATGTAAACTTATGAGCCCTAACTGCACCTGATGACCATGAAAAGATGACAAACTGAATTTTATACCAATTAGTTACATGTATTGATAAAAGATATTAAAACTACTCGTTCCTGAATACTTGACTACTACGCTGAACTTTACCCAGTAGAGCTGTATGTGTGAACACCTGGACCTTCAGTGGACTTCAGCCTGCAGATCCATGATGCAAAGTCCATGTAATGCACAATTTAAACTCATTTTAGTTCAGGAGCCAAATCCAGCCCAGTTTGAGCTCATGTGGGCCGGACCAGGGAAATAATAACAAAATAACCTATAAATAATGACAACTTTTCCTCTTTATTACAGTGTAATAAAAAAAGCATTCAATTTTTCCTTTGGACTGGCTTCCTATGAGCTCCGAGATCGATTTTAAAGTGCTTTTATTATATTTATTTTTCTGATTTGCTTTAACATATGAGCCCCCTCAGACCCTCAGGTAGTTAATCTTTTAACTGTTCCTACATTAGTCCACACTAAAACTCACGGTGAGGCCTCATTCAGCTTTTATGTCTACCTTAGGACCAGAGATCTGCTGCGAGTGTTCACATTTTTAAAAGTAAATTAAACTTAAAACCTATCTTTTTTGTTTTACTTTGAATTTACTCTGAGCTTTAATGAACATGCACACGATCAGTAAATTGAATCTAAGAAAATACCTGGTTTACGCACACAAAAAAAGCAAAATTACAGACAATAATGTTCGATAAATGGTGATAAATCGCTTCAGAAAGTGAGATTTTCATTTAGAAGCAACACTGGATCTTTATGGATTAAACTATACATTTATTTTCTTTACATTTTTAAATCAGGCTTTACTTTAGGTTTAATGTTCTTCAGGATCAGGAGTTCAAATCTGATTTCTACCATAAATGAATATGACAGTAACAGACAGAAAAGAGGAGCTGCTGGTTTATCCATCAGCGCAAACATAATGATGAAAACGGCAAAAAGGGTCAAACAGACGCTGACGGATCGCAGAGAAAACACGTCATTACAGAATGTTTCAGGCTCTGTCGCTCAAGTTGAAAACTGATTCGTAAATTGAAATAAAACTAATGTTTTATTCTAGTATTTATTTGAAGTTGGAAAAGTCTTTCTGTTATATTTACGCTTTTAGAGATTTCAACAGTTTTTATTTTTAACATTCAGGAACAATTCAGGGTTTTATTTTTCCACTTTTACCTGCTTTTTTTTTTACAATTTTTATTTCGTTCTCATTTTTGTCAGTATAATACAACCCAATCTCCTCAGACTGTGGAGCAAGAAAAGAAAGACAAGAACAAAAAACAAACAAATGAAAATAGACCCATTTCCTGGCTTTTACTCGTCCTCTTCTGCTCATTTGTGCTACGTTTCCACCGTGTTCGTATGAAAACACGTATATGTCGTATATGTCACATTTCATTGTACTATTTGTTCTTATTTCAGATTCCGTTTATGTGCATATATGGGTGCTTCTCTGAAACTGGTCCTAAAAACAGGACATGGGGCTTATTAATAAAAAAAAAAAATTAACTGAGATAAAAGTTAAAGAATTTTTCAGATAAAACACATTTTTACATTATGTTTTATACAAAAATCCACGTGTAACACAGTACACAAAGACACGAAAAATTACGCGCTACTTGTTAATTTTTTTTTTTTAAATGTCTTTTTTTCTCTCACGGGTACATTATTTTGGGAAGTGAACTAATTATGCAAGACAAAGTGTTGCCCGCTGTTGCAAAATCACTCAAAATGCATTTGTGTTTAAATGGGCAGGTTCTGCATGTAACGCGAGTGGACACGATGGGTTACACATGAAACTTGGAATGAGACTGAGATTCATAAAAAACACACATATGTGGATTAGAAAAACCACTAGGATCGTCAAGTTTAACACAGTGGCCTTATTTATAGCTGTATATATACAACCCTTTACAGCCATGATTTCAGATTAAATGCACTGACACCTCGTAGCTTTAACTGTCTCAATTTGGTCCTAATTTTGGCCCCAATATTTGATTAAAAATGGACTAATTTCGGGATGGATCAGAGCGAGAGTATCAATTTTTTTCTTTGCATTCATCTGAGGTCCTCATTAGGTCCATCCTGGGGGGAAATATGTCTACATTTCTCTTTTATTATTGGGTCTAAAAAGCTGGAAAAATGTCAGATACCAAAATGAACCTCGTTTCATCGAAGCACCCATATGCCATCTTCATTCTCTCTTCAGTGTTGATCAGCTCAATAAAAAATAAAAAGGTCCACCGTAAGAGATCAAGGTTGAAAAGTCACATAAGACGGTATATTTAGAATAGAGTCAAACAAGAAAATGTGGAAAGAGGAGGAGGATGATAAAGGTGAAGAGATGAGCAGAGGCAGGGGCTGATGACAGGAGACGAACAGAAGTCGGAGTAGTTTTGGTCTGTGTTTGCAGAGTGAAGCTGCAGATCGTCTCCAGTCTGTCCTGCAGATGCTGGCTGCACTGGGCCACGTATCCCACAATGCCTTGCGAAAATTCTTTGCTCCTGATGAGCTCTACACTGGACGTGAAAGATAAATAGTTTCAACGACATAACTGACTTTAATCTAGCCCTCCAATAACATAATGGCTTACAGAGATGGCCGGCCCGCCAAGTCCAACTTCAGGCAACAAGTGCTCCTTTCATCAAGTCAGCTGATTTTACAATGGAAATCCCTTGCAGCTGTTAAAATAGGACCAGTGCCATAGACTCTGCCCCAAGTTAAGGCCAGATCACAACGCCCAGCCCCTTCCCTTGTCCTCCCCAGCCTTCGCACTCGCCTCAAATGATCATTTCAGCTTTTTGCCCTGGAACCCGGAGAGGACAGCTCCTCTTTCTTCTTTTTTGTTCTTCTCTGTAAACCATCTTCTTTCTCTTTCACTCTGTTTGTTCATTATTATGCAATATCTGCCTTTCTCTGTGGACCCTGTGCATTGAATACAGACGGCGTTTCTCTGTCAGCTCAGACAGCCAAGGACAGTTCATTAAAAAAAGGCCTGTGCTTTAAAAGACACTTTTTTTCCTTCAAACAAGCTGCTCCACATCGCTGTTCACAGTCCAACAGCCTTCACATTTAACCTCCGTTCTCCGTACAACACGCCCTGAAAGTTATTAGAATACACACTCACACATACCCCGCTGCAAGCTAGGGTTGCCCTGCCAAAGCTAGGCACCATGGGAATTGTAGTTTTCCGTGGTCTGACCACTTTATTGTCTGCGAGCCTTGCCAGTACATACTCTGTCTGTCTGTCGGTCTGTCTCTGTCTGTCTGTCTCCTTCCCGGTACTTCCCAGTACATACTGTACCTGCTTCACGACTGCCAGCACAAACAAATACAGCCCAGACTGATGTCAGCAGCCACTCAAATACTGGAGCTGTTGGCGAGCTGCACACATGAATGAAGGATATATACCAATTGGCTGGAGAACACCCCAAACAACTGTGCATGTGTGTGCAGAGGAAGAGGTATTCATATCCTTCATTAAAAGGATGAATACCACACTGACTGCGTACTGAATACTGCAAGGGTGCTTCGATGAAACTGGTCCTAAAAACAGGACATGGGGCTAAAAAATCTAATCAGACCGAGACTAATGTTATGAAGCAAGTTTGGAAGCACTTTGGGCCCATTTTAAAAATAAGTATGTTCTCAAATAAAAGAGAAGCTATTTTTCAGATAAAATGCATTTTTATTTGATTTTTATACAAAAATCTGCAAGTAACATGGTAGAAAGGACACGAAAATTACAAACTACAATTTTTTTCGAATGTCTTTATTCTCTCACAGGTACGTTTTGAGAATCGAAGTCGTTATGCAAGGCAGAGTGTTGCACAAAAATGGCCGCTCTTGCAAAATCACTTGCGATTATTTATGTTTAAATGGGCAGGTTCCGCATGTAACGCAAGTGGACAGGATGGGTTACACACGAAACCCGGAATAAGACTGAGATGCATAAAAAAACCCACGTCTGGATTAGAAAAACCAGTAAGATCATCAAATTTAACACAGTGTCTTTATTTATAGTGCTATTATAAAACCATTTACAGCCATGTTTCCAGATCCAATGCACTGACACTTCAGTAGTTTTTCATGTCCTAATTTTGGTCCTAATTTTGGCCCCAATATTTTATTAAAAATTGACTAATTTTGAGATGGATCAGAGCAAGAGTATCAATTTTTTTTGCATTTATCTGAGGTCATCATTAGGTACATCCTGGGGGAAATATGACTAAATTTCTCTTTTATTATTGGGTCTAAAAAGCTGGCAGGTGCCAAAATAAACCCAGTTTCATGGAAGCACCCACATGTAAATGATCTGCACTTTACTCAAGTATGTAACTGTTACCTCCAGAATGTTGTTGTCCTTGTGCAGTATGTTCTGTACATGGGGTGCATATGCGTACATTTAATGTCCTGTCATATCTTTAGCCTCATAGTATAAATACTAAGTCACATTTTTGACCAAATTGTGATATCTGTGTAACTTTAGTTTCCTTTCATAGCTGCTTCTTTTCATGCAAAAATATGACTGTTTTTCAGCAACTTTACACAAAAACTACTGGACCAATTTCCATGAGATTTTCAGGAAAGGTGTGAGGTGGTTCTGAATAGATCCCATTGAATTTTGGTGAATGTAGGTCAAAGGTCAAGGTCATGGTCACCAAAAAAGGGTTTTTGCAATGATAAGAGATAGGGCAAATCAGGTAAAACGTCTGCAAGGGGCGGAGTTTTTTGTGCCTAGAACCACTTGTTAAATGTTTTTTTTTCTTGCTTGTGATGTGCAAATAAATGAATATTAAAAATAATAGCTGTGATAAACTCTTTAATGGGGAAATAGCTCTCATATACAGTTTTCTCTCCAGTCTGAGCTGTTGTTTGGTCAAAAACTATTTCCTGTGCATCAAACTGGCTTTACAGACAGCAGAACAAAACATTCAGCATGTCACAGCAAATGAAATTACATTACATACTGCTGAATAATAATGAAACTACAAGAACACATTTCTCGTCAAAATATCACATTACACGTAATTTAAGTTTTTTTTTCTTTTTTGCATAATTCAAGCAAAAAAAAAGATTAGCCAATGGAAAATGTAAAAATGATCTTGGTAAGATTTCTTGAAATACAATTTTCCAGATCTATTGTCTAGAAGTAAGTTCTTAAATCTCACTGAAAAGTTCCTCTTTAGGTGATTATGTCTTATCTTAAGTGTGATGAGATATTTTCACTCGAAATGAGAAAAATATACTTGGTAAGATTTAGATTTTTTCCAGTGAATAATTCAGTCAAATTTGCCTTTAGCTGCAAAATACATTTCGTATCATTTATTTCAGTCCTTAAAACAAATACCAAGTGATTTCTTCTTATTTATTTTTTTTATTCATTATTCAGGATGTCATGTTTTTGTGCAGACATTTGCAGTGCAGTTATTGTTTTTCTGTGAACTCTGAGCTCAACACGTGCACAGTTGTGTGCATTAATGTAGGGTTTTGTGTTTTGTGTGCGTTGGAGGGAAGCGCAGACATTCAGTAATCATGTTCAGCTGCTTCTTCTCCGGTTGTCAGGCCTGAAAAACATTTCCTACTCCCCCACAGAGGCTCCTCTCTCATTAGGCCTCTCCTCTCTGTACCTTTCATTACGACGTGATGATTTCAGCAGAACACGCGCGAAAGACTTACAATCAGTTACACACATAATTACCATGTATGTCTTTGTAGTGTGAAGGGTGGAGGGAAAAAAGACTATTTCTGAATGGGTTTTACTATAGTGTGTTTTCATCATGTTAACTTTGAAAGGAGGATTTATGGCTCCGCTTCAGGTGTTCAGGAAGAAGCATAAAGCCCAGACTGAGCCTGAAACATGGCTTGCAGAGCTTTGAGACTAGCCCGTAGTTCGTTGCATGAATGCAGCTTTTTGGCAGCCGCCCCGCAGGAGGTTTGGCTGCTGTTTTAGCGACTCTCTCATTAGCTCCCATTCAAACTGTGCATAGTTGGGGATATTTGCATCAGCTCAGGCTGCAGAGCACTGGCCACGAGCTCGCAGGCTAATAAAATTTCCATTCCTGGAAAGACGTCCCAGAAGTATCTTGAGCTTTTTTCCATGACATTCATGAGCAAAGATCATCTCTGAGCTTGTATAAAAGGGGGAGTGTGGTACATGGAGGAAATGATGCCCATATACCAAGGGTTTATAGAGATTATTTTGGCATCTCGACTGAAGACTGTCGAGAGAGATTGACAGAAAACATGTCATCGGTGTTCGTCTCCAGCGCAGCTTCACACCTACGTGCACAAAAATGAATGGCAGCGCTACAGAGTGAACTGTCATTGGAACCATAAGCCTGGGTTTGGAGCCATTTGTTTTGTCTGGAAGAACTTAAACTTAATGGATTAAATGCTTGTGTCTGCAGCAGACGGCAAAAAATGTCTTTCAGTCGAACCTTTACCGTCTGAGCCCGCCCCTTTTTCCACTTTTATTTAAATGTGAGCAGTTCAAGTCGAGTGAATGACCTGACATGAAACAAAGGTACAACAGCTGAAAAATAATGTCAGTTTTAACTTTGAAATGCAAATGATTTGGTGGATAAGTTGCAAATTTCCTGTCCATATTGGAACAGACTGTTAAAACACCTTTTGAAGCTTTTTTTTTTTGGGATAATCTTGTATTTCAATTATGATGATGATGATGAGGATGATGATGAGATAAAGGCAGTTACCAAAGGAAGACGGACTGCTATAACTTTGAAAAATCTCTGCCTTTTGTTCAGAGAAAATAGAAGTGTTCTAAAACTTCTGACTGGTTCTATATACATTTGTTTAGATTTTTTTTTTTTTATTTAACCCTTATTTCACCAGGAAAAAAAGATCCCATTGAGATGAAGAACCTCTATTGAATAGAATCTATTCCAAGGGAGTCCTGGCCAAGAGGCAGCATGAAATACAACACACAGTTACAACATACAATAATTTACAGGACAAGTCAAACTATGAAAAACAAGTGCAAATCATTGAGTTAGTCTCGAGCACTTGGGGTTTGGATTAAAAAACATTCCAGGAGATCAATTCAGTCACTTTCCAGTCTTTTAGCAACATATTCCATGTTACCGGTACGTGTCTTCTTTGTGTTAATCAGTGCATTAAACCTGTTTTTCATTCTTCCTTCCTTCCTTCCTTCCTTCCTCAGGTGGGGTGAAGCCTTGCTCTCTCAACTGTCTCGCTGAAGGATACAACTTCTACACAGAGCGAGCGCCGGCGGTGGTGGACGGGACGCCCTGCAGAGACGATTCTCTGGATGTGTGTGTGAACGGGGAGTGTAAGGTGAGGCCATAAGTTCTGATGACAGTTTACACGAACCTACAGTTTACATACTCACTATTCAACGGCTTGAATAAATGTTTAAAGCCAAACACTCTCCAGTAACACGTCACATCATAGCCATGAACTCGGTGCTTATTAGCAGATGTTTGGCTTTTTATTAGTTGTTATGAAGCCGTTATAGAGGTTTTATTTTAAGTGTGATGAGATATTTTGACTAGAAATGAGAAAAATACACTTGGTTTAGATTTAGATTTTTGCAGTGTTTAACCCCTTTAGAATGATTGTGTTTCTGGTACGTCTGCTTAGAAACAACTGGCTAGTGTTTAATATGCGCGCCTCGATATAAAGTGTGACTGAAGATTTTATCCGTGTTTGACTTCGAATGTTCGTACAAGCTGTTATACATGCGAAGCAGAAAAGACGATCACCACAAAACTGTCTTCAACTGAGATAATATTGTTTATAGTCCGTCCAGACTCTGGAACGCTGCCACCGTCTAGTTTACACATTGACAGCTGATGATCATCACGATCAGCTGCTGAACTGTAAAATTGTCTTAACTTTGGCAGCGGTGGTGGATTCTCATTACTGACGCTCTCCTAATCCTGGTTGTTAATGAAAACAAAACATCTAACTGCTGCTTATTGTGATGAAGAGGAGACCACCTGGAGGTCCAGCACGTCCCTGGAACCCAATTAAACATCCACACCGGCCATTCGTCGAAGGATGTAGACAATAAAACCCCACGATAATAGCGCACAGTTTATGGTTCCACGTTCTATGTATGAACTCAAATTAGGGTCAGGAAGACTTTGAGCTTGTTAAATAATGTTCGCAAATAATTACAGGGTTTATAGTTAAAAATCAGCCTTTGTAAACCTGTGAAATACATCTGCATGAGAAACGTGTGCAGAAAGGATTTGTATTGGTAGAAATGTGGAAATAGTGACATTGTAGTGGACGTGCAGATGAGATGAAGGAGAACATCTGCTCTGACTGGAGAGTTTGGATGTTGTTTCATTAGATTCAGGTGCAAAAACAGGCTCAAAAAAATAACTTGAGTGACTGTGTTCACATGCAGACTAGTATCCTGGTTATGAAGCGTGTATATATATTCAGCAGGTTCAAACGTCCACCCCGTGGGTCAGATCCCAGAGGGTCTAAGCTAACATATGTGGAATACAAAAATGACACTGAAGATATTAATGATCAAAGATGTTAAAATGATTCTAATTCAGGGGCCGCATGCATCAACAAAAAATGTAGCTCCTCAAATAAACTCATCTTGAATAATATAAAATGTTCTTAAAATGTTACCAAAGCTTAAATAAGATGATTGACAATAAAACTATTATATGAACGTATTTATTGCGTTTTATATTTCAGCATTAATTCTCATTTATTTTTGTATTCAGTACGTGATGACTTATTTAATGTTTTGTTTTTGGTTTTTTTTGTAATTTGAAGTACCCCCTGGGGTTCTTTCAAGTACCCCTTGGAGTACGCGTACCGCAGTTTGGGACCCCCTGTTATAATGCGCATTTATAAACGGTAAACTGAGGCATAATATTGTTAAAATTGTACTTATTTTTCTTAAGCGATTTCAGGTTGTTCATGTTATTCATATTTTTTAAAGGATAGCTGGTAGGTGTAAATACTTATAAGCATGTAATAGGTCATTTTACTTTTTTCCATTCTAAAACAGATGGATGTTTGGCATTATTTATAGGTTATTGTGTTATTATTTTACTGGTTGTGGCCCCTGAACTAAAATGACATTCAGGATATTCAGGACAAAACCATCCCGTTCCAGTTTACACGGTACAGTCCAGCTGCTGTTTACTACATGATGTGTTCATTTCATCTGACATTAAACTAAACATTAAAGAAGTGGGACATAACAACCGCATACGAGGAGGAGGATGAAGGTGAAGATGAAGCTCTGTAGCTGTGACTGATGGCGTTCAGTGACTGGTTTCATGTCGATCCAGATCCTTATGTTTCTGTCGTGTTTTCCACCGTGAACTGATTT
>JAPTYQ010000019.1:10509510-10519812 GCA_029814465.1 Ostorhinchus cyanosoma
AGGGGGGGCCGGCAGCGGAGGGGGCGGCGGGGGAGGCGGAGGGGGAGGGTCCGCGGAGTCCAAAGCTCCAGGGAAACGACCCTCTACGGTGGAGTCTCCGAAGCCCAGTACGAAGAAGCAGAAGAAGGGCAGCTCCGAGGGGCCGAAGGGGCCGACCGGGGGGGCCTTCACCGGAGCGTCTCCTCGAGTCTCGTCTTCGTCTGTAGCCAATCAGCCCTACGCCGAGAAGAAACCCCCCAAGGAAAAGGGCCGCTGGGCCAAAGGCAAGAACGACACGCAGGAGAATAAAGAGCCCAAGAAACTTCCAGAGTCCGAAGAGTCGAATTCAGAGGATGAAGCGTCTTCGAAGTCAGAGGTTTGTGGATTTTAAAGGAGTCGACACTGAAATATGAGCAGAGTTCAAAGGAAACGTCCCTGTTTTCAGTTTATTTGATGTTAAACTCGAATTCATACATAATGGACAAAAGCATGTGGACACGTTGAGTTCAGGTGTTTCTCGGATGCAAAACAATAATAACAAATGACATAATATAGTTTTATTTTGGGTTGAATATATTTGCATTGGTTAGTTTGGTTTAAATATTCGCTCCCAAAAAAGAAAATATTGATGTTTATAAACTATATCGACAAAAATAGTGGGACACGTCATGGCTACAGCTGTAAGACGTCCTGTTCATGAGGATTTTAGATATAAACATCAATATTTCTGTAAAGTGGATAAAAAAAATTTATTAAAAAAATCAATGTTTAGAAAAATTAAATAAAAAACATCTCTGAGGCATTTTGGAAGAAAAATGATTTCCACAAAATTAACCAATGCAATGATGTTTATCTTAATATAAAACTATATTAGTTATTGTTTTGTATCCCAGACCACTGTTTGTCCATATAGTGTATCTACAGTCAGGTCTGTATGTATTTGGACAAAATAGACTAGTGCGATTATTTTTAATCCTTTGAAAATGGATGAACTGGTTATAATTCTTAAATGGTTAATGCAGTATTTTTATTAAACCCCTTACATTAAAGCTCAAAGTCCAGATTTCATTTACATTTTGATTATGTCATTTCAGATCCACTGTAGTTTTGTAAAAAGGAAATATTACAACATTACATACGGACCTGACTGGACATATATTCACATTCTTTACATCTTTGCTCCGTGCAGGAATATTCTGCATATTCATGGACAACACAGTTCAACAAAACAGATGGAACAAATGTGAATATTTGTTTAAAAAAATAATCAAATATCAAAGTCTACAATAATGAGATGCTGTTTTGAAGTAATTGCTTCCTTTATTGCATTTAGCGATACGTCAATATAAACCTTTCAGACACTGGAAACGAGGCAGATTTAATTAAAAGTTAAAGACAAATTTGTTTTTTGTGGGAGTTTTCTAATAAACATTCTGTAAACCATGTCATTTACTTCAGTTGCATTTGAGACACATTATTTTCCTTTTTTTTTTTTTGGCCTTCTCTTTATTCCTGGAACTGTAATTACTAGCCTCCTTTTTAGCTCATTTATATTGTCATTACCTTTTCTTCCTGCCTTGTTCAGATCTTATCATGGCCTTGTGTTTCTGTTCCTACAGCAGTCGGCTCCCTCCAGTCCTTCCAACTCTAGTTCCAGCTCGGACTCCAGTTCAGATTCAGACTTTGAACCTGGACAGAAACAAGGCCAAGGTAACGTCCCATCAGCAAATGTTCCGTCACAGTTTTTATGTCCGTGTTCCGCTGTGAGTGACGCCGTTTGTCCTCCTCTGTCAGGCCCTCTGCGGTCGATGGTGGAGGAGATCCAGTCAGAGGAGTCGGACGACGACGACAGCAGCTCGGAGGAGGAAACCCCCATCAAGACCAACCCCCCCAACAGAGACTCTCGGTCAGTGTTTGTAAATGCAGATGCACTGGAAAAAATCTAAATCTTACCAAGTGGATTTTTATTTTCCCCGAACAGAGTTTCAGGGATATTATGTTTTTGGTTCGACCGCACTGTAGAAGCCAATAACATAATAACAATCCATAACGTAATAAATTTGCCATTTTTAAAATCTAATAGGCCAAAAACGTAATAACATGTGTTACATTATTGGCTCAGTTATTACATTTGCAATTTTTTATTTTTTTTTTTACCAGGCCAGTAATTTAATAAGTTATTACATTATTAGTTTGGGACTTTTGTTACATTATTGGCCAATTATTATGTTATTGGCCTATTACATTTTAAAATTGGCGAATTTATTACATTATGAGTTGTTATTACATTATTGGCTTCTACACACCCCCGCTGTCGGATATCCTTCAGGTGAACGCGATAACTTGAAAAATATTCGATTTAGAAATTCCATATTTTCTTTATCAATGAATATCATAGAGAGGAAGAACTGATTTGACTTTGGACGATTTACCATTTTGTAGATTGCCCTCAAGGGGGCGCTCAAAAGTTTAAAATCACTAAACACTCTTTTGTTCATATCTCTGGAACTATTTGTCTGATTGACTTCAAATCGAGTGCCAATGAAAGGTCATGACCCCTGGGGACGCCTCGTGTCATGACATCATTAAAGACTGGGGGCGATCAGAGATATACCTTGAGCCGTCGCTTCCGACAGCGTAAGCGTAGTTCAGTGTCTGTGGATACTTAGTGTTGATTCGTTAGTGGTTTTGGTTTTTAGTGTGTTCAGGTACCAGACTGTCCCCTGCTGGTGAGACTCCAGAACATCCATACAACATAGAACCAGTTCAAAATAATATAAAAAGTACAAAAACCTCTCTTTTCACACATTTAAGTCTGTAACTCCCAGACTTTTTTTGCGACCACACATACGTAGGTCAATGCTAAATATAATCTGTCGTCTTTCTGTCAGTGTGTTCCGTCAGTGTGTGTCTGTGTGATTGACCTCTGACCCCGCCCTCTCCCCTCCTGTCAGACTCAGCCTGGACAGCGAGAGTGACAGCAGTGACGGCTCGCACCGCCCCAGTCGAGACCCCGCCCCGCCCCCGCAGAAACACAGCTCCTCCAATAACAAAGTGAGTCACACAGCCCTCATTTTACTCCACAATTATTCTTTACAGAGCACATGAGGACAATGACGATGCGTTTAGCCTTTAAAGGACATTCTCTGGTGTTAAGCTGTCAAAATAATCCAGCAGAAATTCCCTTTTTTTTTTTCTCTTCTTTTTCTTTGTGGCTTTCTGACTAACGTTAACTAGTAAAATGTGTGTGTGTGACAAACCCATGTATGAGTAATTCTACCCAAACAATACGAGACAGGAGTCCAGGCGTATACACTCTGACTTCAACAGCACTTTTCCTGCCAAACGCACAATAACCCACAGCCATTTAGCAAACGAGCACGAAACCACAAGACAACACCGGGCTCTGCTTGAGTTTCTGCTGTATTAACTGTTGTCCCAGATAATCTCAACAGTCGCTTTTCCATTGACCCTCAAATTGCGTGAATATAACTTGCGCATAAAAATTTACCTAATGGCAAAATGACAATTTCGCCAAAACTGTCATTTTTCGTTAAGTTTTTGCACTGGCAAGAGGTGGTTTTTCGGGTGTAGCACAAATGATATATCATGCAAAACTGCAATGGAAAGACCTTTTTCCACAACTAGTCACGTGAATAAAAAGAAGAAAAAGAAAATGATGTTGACTCATGTTACAACAAGTGAAGAAGAAGAGTTTTAAAAGAAACATGGCGCTGTATGTGTGGACACACCAGGAAACCACATCAGTTGGTATCGGATCGGTATTGGATCTAATCCCCCAAAAAATCGGATCGGAAGCAAAAAAAATCCAGATATGGACAGCACTAGTCATATTTAATAATGTAATGTAAATCAACACGATATTTACGTTCGTCGCCATGTTTATGGAATGACTTCTCGTGTCATCTTGCGATAATAAATAAAAAAATCATCGCTTTTGTGATTTAATGGAAAAACCCACATTACGCACTTCTGTTTTTTCCAACATTTAGTAAATATCGGTAAAATTTTGCGCATATGTCCAGTGGAAAAGCGACCACCATCTCACATTACAGTCTCCCTCTCTTCTCTGTGTTATCTTTATTCTTTTTTTCCTTTACATCTTTTTTTTTTTCTTCCCAGGTGTCGGGCCGAAAGAGTCCAGATTCCACCTTCCGCTCAGAGAAGGTGTTGAAGAAGGGATACGACAAGGTAGGAAGGGTAAATCAAACTTTTTATGCTTAAACCCATCACACACCCATACGTTCTTGTTCTGTGAATCGTCAATGAGAGCATTAATGAATCCAAGATGCAGTAACGGCCGATGAATTGATCCAGATGTGCGGACCAACTGCAACCTCTGCACCCATGAAATAAAATCTCTTCTTTCCTTTTTCTAACCAGATGATTCAAGTAGTGATAAAGTGGGACTGTAGTAAAACGATCTCGTATCACTCCTGCGCAGTTTGAAACATCTGCCGAGACTCATGGAGATGGATTTTATTGAGCCATTAAGAGAAAAAAAAAAAAAAAGGTTAAAACCCACGTCGATAAACTTCTTCTGCAGGATTTAGTTTTTGAATTAGAAGTTCAAACTGTGGATGCGTCTGTAATGAGGCTGATATTATCCGCTCCATCTGCAACAGTGGTGTATTTTTACCTTATGTCTGTGAATAATTACAGGGATTATTCACAACGACTCGCCACGATCCCTTTTTAGAAGACTTTTCCCGATTAAATTTGGAACACAGAGTAACCTCTGTTCCCGATAAAGAGCCAGTGTTTGGGCTGGAAACATCCAACTGTTACTTAATAAAGACTTTGTGAAAATAAGCTCTGACGTGTAAAACCACAACATATGTAGTTTCATTGACGGAATTATGGAAGTGTCGTCGGGTGCTTCTATGAAACTGGTCCCTAAAAGCAGGACAGAAGGGCTAAAGGTTCAAACTAGATGTAGACTGATGTTATAAAGCAAGTTTGGAAGCACTTTGGGTCTAAAAGCAAATATTTACTGAGATTAAAGAGAAAGTTTTTCAGATATAACATTTTTACTTAACATGCAGATACAAAAATTCGCATGTAACACGATGAAAAGGACACAAAAATTACACGCTACTACTTTGTTGTCAAATATCTTTTTATACTCTCCCAGGTGCATTTTGGGAATCGAAGTAAATATGGAAGACAGAGTTTTTCCACAAAAATGACCGCTGTTGCAAAATCACTCACGATTTATAAGTGTTTAAATGTAACCAGAGTGGACAGGAAACCTAAAATAAGACTGCCCGTTCATGGAAAAACCCACATGTATGGATTTGAAAAACGACCAGGATCATCAAATTTATCACAGTATCTTTATTTATAGCGGGATATAAGACTGTTTCCAGCCGTGTTTTCAGATCAAATGCACTGACTCCTATAGGTCGTGTTTCACGTCCCAGTTTTGGTCCTATTTTCGGCCCCAGTATTTTATCCAAAATTCATTAATTTTGGGATGGCTCAGAGCAAGAGTATAATTTTTTTTTTTCATTTATCTGAGATCATCATTCGGTACATCCTGAGGGGAAATATGTTTAAATTTCTCTTTTGCCAGATATCAAAATTAACCCAGTTTCATGGAAAGACCCAGCTGCATTCATAGTTAGACCTCTATTAAGGACCAGCAAATTCTTGCAGATATATTCAGCTTTTATCACAGATATACTGATCAATCCCTGAACTCAACAGGCCTACACAGAAGAGTTAGTGGACCTTCACCGCAGGCTGATGGCTTTAAGGGAGCGCAACGTCCTACAGCAGGTGTGTGTTGAAGCCTCTTTTTCTGCTCTATTGTGTTCAGTGTTTGTGCTGTACCGAAAATTAACAGCCACCGTTTTAAAGCTTAACTCACATTTTTATTCCCCTAGATTCCATCTCTTTTATTTTATCCATCTCAGACAGGGGAAATAAATTGCATATGCATGTATGTGCGCATCGAATACAAGTGGTGTAGGTATATGCATCGGTGTATGACCTGCAGCAGAAAAGGCATAGCTGATGTGGTGAAATATATATAATAAGAAAATGTACTTCAAACCAAACACTAAACCAACACTTTTAAGTTAACTTACCAGTAAGTTTGTAACTAACTGTCAGTTCATAACAGACTAAAGCCTCTGCGTCGGCTTCATCCTGGTCCAACAGAAACAATAGTTTATTAGAGTTTGTTGTGGTTCGTAGTTGTTTTTTTTTTGCATAGTAGTTTTTAGAGGTATTTTGTAAAATGAAGGCTTTGTGGACAATTGGTTTCACTGCAAAAATCTAAATCTGAGTGTATTTTACTCATTTCTAGTCCAAATATCTCATCACACTTAAAATAAGACATAACCACCCAAAGAGTGACGTTTCAGTGAGATATAAAGAACTTATGTTTAGATAATAGATCTGGAAAATCTTATTTCAAGAAATCTTACCAAGATAATTTTCACTTGTTCCATTGGCAGATTTTTTTTTTGTTTGAATTAAGCAAAAAATGAGAAAAATTCATTTGGTAAGATTTAGATTTTTCCCAGTGTTTAAAAACAGAAGCAGAAATATCCACTTCGAAAAATATATGAACAGGGCTTTTATTTATTCCTAAATTTGTAAATTAATGTTTTGGTCTGTGGTACAAAAAAATATCTCATAATATAGATAAATGATCCTGTTTTTTTTTTTTTTTTTTCCTCGCTCTCTCGTTTGTCAGATCGTCAACCTGATCGAGGAGACGGGACACTTCAACGTGACCAACACCACCTTTGACTTTGACCTCTTTTCACTGGATGAATCCACTGTCCGCAAACTACAGAGCTACCTGGAGGCGACGGCCACGTGACAGGAAGCGGGAACGGGCGCGTGGACGGAGTCGGAGGCGGAGGTCGACTCGCCGCGTCTCCCTCAGGAGGAGACGAGCTGCCACATCCTCCGCGGCTGCTGCACAGGCCTCCGGACTGAACCCTCGAACAACTACCGTACACCCGCAAACAGAAACACACCAACCAACACAAGCACACATGAAGACACAACACCTTCGTGCGACGCTGAGGAGGCGCAGGAAGACACTCAAGGAGGAGGAGAGGAGGAGGAGGAGGAGGAGGTGTGCTGTGACTCAGATAGGAGGACCGCAGCTGAACAGTCAGGATTTCCACTACACATCTCTTTTTTTGAGTGTCAAACCTCTGTGCAGAGCTGTGGAATTCACCCCACACCCCCTCCTTCACCCTCCTGCACTCATATTGCTCCCGCCTTCGCAAACCTAATACTTCCCTTCCTCCTCCTCCTCCCCCGCCTCCTCCCCCTTCACACGCACACTCCTTACTCGGCAGAACACTCCGGTTCCCTTCCCCCTGCTGTCAGCTGGAGCTCATTTCTCTGCCGACATATCCTCGAGTCGTGTGAGTGTGCGAGTGTGAGCGCTGCTGAGGTTTAAGAGGAGATGTTGTCTTTGTGGTTGTTCACCAAGCTCGAGCACAAACAACAGCCGGTTTCCCTCCTGCACTGCAACACAACACAACACACACACACACACTCAAACACACTGAACAAGTACAGATCCATGTAGGACTGGGCGATAAAACAGCAAAACAGGACCACGGTGAAAATCATACCTATAATGACGACGAGCTCTGGACATTTTAAACATATGTTACAGCAGAAATAAAAGCGCAAATCGATTTCCTCGTTAAGCAAATCTACTTCTCTAAATGTTTGTACTGAATAATGATATTTAGGTTTTTTTCTTGTATCGGTATCGGCCTGTTGCGTTGGCCCATATGCTCTTTTTTTTCCCTGCCATGATTTACTGACAGGCGAAGTTCACGGCACCTCCATGTTCTGCTGTCCACACTGAAAAAAAAAAAAAAGGGTTTCGGTGTAGTAATATTTATTAGGTTAACTGTCACAATTTTTGTTTTCTAATTGGAAGTATATAAGATTATCTGACATTTGTTATCATTTGACAGAAAAAAAAAATCAGTTTCTGCTCCAAATATCCGTCATCGGCTGAGGCTGATGTTGAAAAAAATATAATAATAAAATCTGTATCGGCCCCAAAAAAATCCACATCGGTCGATCACTATTACTGAAACAGACCTGCGCGAAAAATATGCTGTTTTGTTGTAGTTTACAGGTTCCATGGTGCATTCAGGTGCAGCTTGGAAACTCTGAAATAACAGCGCTTTGAATGACATGGACTTCATGATGCATTCAAGTGCACCTGAAATTCAAATATCTACACTGAAACAGTCACAAATATTGTTAAAAATTCAATTTTTTTCTCCTTATATTCCTTTTTAAAAATGCACCGAACAACAAAACAAACACCTAAACATGTGAAAACATTTATGGTAAAAATACAAATTGGCTACAGTGTCTTTAGGTATAATTTCTTAACGTTTCTAAAATTCGTGAAGCCTTTATGCGCCTAAATAAATGAGCCCGAATGATGATTTCTCACATATTACGAAGATTGATTAGTTTACATTCAGAGTCTGAAAATATGGGATCATGTTATTACTTTAAAGTTTAAGGAACAGCCTGTGTTAACTGATAAACTGCGTTTTCATCGGCCAAATCGCAATGAATGAGGAGAGAACTTCATTTCAGTAGCCTGCACTACAAGGTTCGTACAGGTGCTTGAAATCCTTGAAAACACTTGAATTTGAATCTTGTGTTTTCAAGGTCTAAAAAAGTCCTTGTATTTTAGTTTTAAGTGCTTGCGTTTATGGCCAAAGCTGCTAACAGAGAGGTGAAAAATAAAACTTAATGAAAAAAGAAAATTGGCAGGTGTTCTCAGGTCGACTCCAGGTACAGTTTTAGCTTCATCTTTGTCTTTATGTGAGTGTTCCTGAATAACACAAAGCAGCTTCCCTTTGTGTTCTCCTTTAATTTATAATCTTTTTACTGTTACGAAACCTAATTTTAGATGTTTATAGCAAAAAAAAAGTGACAATATTTAAAAGTATGTGTTCCTGTAGATGTGGATTTGACTCCAGCGATGAGGCGAAATTTGAAAATGACCCTTAAAAGTACTTGAATTCGACCTTGAAAAATGTGTGCGAACCTTGTAAGTGCTTGTGCTAAGTGATAAATTGCGTTTTCATTGGCCAAACCGCAATGAACGAGGAAAGAAAGGCATGTTCTAGTCTGTACCAACGGTTTATCTAAAGCAGAATGACATGGGAACTGTAGAAAACTAATATGTACACTTCCGTATTTATTCTCACATCAGTTTAACAGTATGAATATTATGGTGTGGTTTTCCAGACCTTACACTTCAAAAATCTAAATATTACTAAGTGTATTTTGCTCATTTCTAGTCCAAATATCTCATCACACTTAAAATAAGACAGAAAGAGGAAGTTTTCAGTGAGATATAAGAACTTAGTTTTAGACAATAGATCCGGAAAATCTGTTTCAAGGAATCTCAAATTTAAAAAAATTCAAGAAATAATTTGCACTTCTTCCATTGGCAGACTTTTGCTTAATTCAAGATTTTATTTTTTTTTTTGCATAACAAGATTTTTTTTTTTTTTGCTTAATTCAAGTTTTTTTGCGTAACTCAACTTTTTTTTTTGCCGCATTCAACTTTTTTTTTGCTGAATTCAAGATGTTTTTTTTACTTAATTCAGGATTTATTTATTTTTTTTGCTTCAACATTTTTTACATAATTCAAGAATTTTATTTTTTTCACTTCAAGTTTTTTTTTTTTTTTTGCTTAATTCAAGCAAAAAAAAAAAAAAATCTACCAATGGAACGAGTGAAAACGATCTTGCAAAGATTTCTTGAAATCAGATTTCCCAGATTTATTGTCTGAAAATAAGTTCCATCTCCCTGAAAAGTTCCTCTTTAGGTGAGTTTATCTTATTTTAAGTGTGATCAGATAATTGGACTAAAAATGACAAAAACACACATTTTCACAGTGTTTCTCCTCTTTCTGGAGCCGTCCTCCTCTTAACGGACCGCACCATCCACACGTACGCTGCGTTAAAAGGATGGTTAAATAAACGTGGCTGTATTAGCTGCAGCGTCGCCCAGTCCTGCTTCATGCACACGTTGCTCTCCCAGGTCCTTCACTCGTTACACTGTACATGTAGACACTGAGACGTGTGCTGTTTGCGTGAGCGTGAGTCTCTTCTGGATGCGGTTTCTGTGTTGTCTGAACATCTAAACATATGTTCTGTTGAGTTCCCCCTCTACTTCCTCGCACTGAAAGCTGAGCCTTGACCTCCTAGTAACAGCCCCTCTCCCTTCTTCTTTCCATTTCCAGTGAAGCCCCCCCCCCCCGTCCCCTTACTGTCACAA